>PVHY01032078.1:0-12130 GCA_004024945.1 Uropsilus gracilis | reverse complement strand
TCCTTCTAGGTTCATCCATGTTATGTCAAATTTGTCATTTTTAATTGATGAGTAATATTCCATAGTGTATATATACCTTATTTTGAGATTCACAATCTATGTTATCTCTGAGAAAGACTTTAAAAGGAATAAATTTTAGTATACCCTTGCCTGTTTATTCATTTGACTAAGTGTAATATTCAACTCCCAGCCAAAAAAAAAAAGCACTTCCTTAGAATTGTGAATATGTCCCTTCATTGAGTTTTGAATTTTGGACTTCCCATTTTCATACTGAGAAGACAAATACCACTCTTATCCTTGCTTCTTTTCCTCTTGGAAACTTTTAGGGTTTTTCTCTTAATTCCTAATTCATGAATATTTCATGATGAAACAAACTGGTATGAGTATATTTTCTCCAGCTGTACTGAGTTCTTGTTAAGTTCCTCTATCAGAAGAAAACTCGGTCTTTCATTGTGAGATATATACTGCATTTTGCCAGTGCTTCTCTCTCTCTCTCTCTCTCTCTCTCGCTCTCTTTCTCTCTCTCCATGTACTTTGGTTTCTAATTTTGGAATTCTTACTATCTACTAGATTGATCTTTCATGTTTAGTATTTTTTTCTATATTTAAATTTGCTTTTTATTTTGTTTGTATATTTTTGAACATCCAAGAGAATTCTCAAATTTTATCTTCCAACTTTCTTTTCATTTACTTCTCTCCTATTTGAAACTTTCAAGAATTCTTTATCGTCTTTCACTAGAATGTTGATCTGATTCCATAAATACAGCAAATTTTCTTGACTCTTTTTGAAGATTTTAATTATAGATGTTCAATGTTTTCTTCCATTCTCTGAATTATCTTTTCAAAACACAGTCTCCTCAAGGCAGGGAGTCAGCTGAGCTCTGCCTACATCACTTCCCTGCACCATTCTGGAATCTCCTGACAGGCAGAAAACTAGAGTCATCTTAGCTCTCAGGTCATTTCCCTTCTCTCAGCAATTACTGTGCTTCCTCGCCTGATGTTCATTGTTGTCATACATTTAACCAGTTCTTTTGGTTGTTTCAGTTAGGAAGGTAAAGTCAGTTCCTCTTATTCTGTCTTAGGAACAAACAAGTCTGTACGTGTATTACTGTTTGTGTGTGTGTCCTTGTTACTTTTGTGAAAATAAATACATTTCTTAGATCTTAGTTTTAATAATTTTTCGTTTCATTTTTATTTTTTATTTTCTTGATACAATATTTATCTCTCTTTTATCTACCATTTACCTAACCATAATATACTGTACTTTGCAAACTATGCCTCAAAATGGTGCCATAGTAAGAACATTATCTTTTAAAGTTTCTAGATTTTTCATTCTAAGTTTAATGCTGACCAGGGATTTTTACAGTTTCCTTATTTATTTGCATGTCAATTTGTCAGAACTAGTCACAATTAGTAAGAACTAATCATTGACCTTCACTGAAAGTCTTTGACCATTGATTGAAATAAGCATTTCTTTTTGAGTTATTGTCAGTAGTGTGCATCATCATAATACATGTCAAATACTGGGCTATTCTTGATACAGGGTGGCTTGCCTGGATGGGCAGCCAGGAATTCTGGTATTCTGGTAGTGACATAATTGAAAATTGTACTGGGTGCCATACTGTCCTGGTGGGTGGGATCTGAGAGAAAGACCCACAAGAAGAAATGAGAAGTATGAAAAAAGGGAACATAATAGGAGGAGGCTGGAAGTGACTGGGGGGGGGGGGATGTTAGAAATGGGAGAAAGGTGGACTGATAAAGAGGAGCCAGAGTGGCAGGGCTGAGTGGAAGCCCCCTGGAAGAGAGATCTGGTGGTGGCAAGGAGCCATGGTGGGAAAATTGTAAGCAGAAGAGTAGATGGTGTTGATTTGGATAACAGAATGGAAGGCCAGGGGTGACCAGGGGCTGCTGAGGGCAGGCCTGGTGAATGTGACTAAACACTGCTGAAGGCAGGACTGGAAAAGGAGGTGTGTGGTTCCAGAGCAAGGTGGCATGGAAAGCTGGTACCTGGAGAAAGCCAGGGATTTGGAAAGCTGATTTTGTGTCAGTATTTGTTGGAAAAGTTTGAAGAACTTTGGAGAAGCTGAACAGCTCAGAATGCTGGAGAGGGAAGAAGCAAAGAGAAAACAGAAAAGAAAGACTGGATTTTGTAAAGTGCCTGCCTCAGGTTTGGAAGGACTAAAGGGCACCATCTTGGACATGTGTCTTTGGGAAGTCTGCGACTAGAAATGGTGACTGAAGTAAGATAACTGGCCATTTGTGGTATTAAGGACTTTTTGTTTGACTTTGTGTTTTTCTGGTTAATTTTCCTTGTTAATAAAACCCTGATGTTTAAATTGCAATGTGACTCTGGCAACTGCCACACACAGGTGGGAAAAATGTGGAGGAATCTGGTCATCAGGATCCACATTTTAAAAATGCCACTTTTTCCCTTTAGCTTGTTGATTGGAGGTTTCTGCTCTATTTTGCATCCAATATCATCCTTAGTTTTCAAACATGAGTTTTACTTATCCAAATGTTTTGCTAAATTATGTTATCGATATTTAAGATTGTGTCAACTCTATCCTTAACTGAAATTGGATGGTAAGCTTCTCTTTTAATGCTATCTTTGTAAGGTATTGGTACAGTGTTACAAGCTTGGTACAGCTTTCTAAAAATAATTCAAAAGCTTCAAATATTTCTCAGTGTCTAGAACCATTTAATTAGCACCAGAATTATTTTTTACTTAAAGGGTTGAAATAATTCACCCATGAAGCAATCTCACTCTGATTTCAACAGTGGCCAGGAAGTATAAAAATAAGAGAGTTGGGTAGATTGATCTTTAATACTCTTTTCTATTTCTTCTATGGTTGTTTTTCTATTTTCAGTTCTTGTATTTTCTGAGGTTAATTTTGTTACTTAGAAAATTATCCTCTCATCCAGTTCCCAAGTACATTTGCATATTGCTTTACAAGGTACTATTTAATAATGCTTTAAATATATTCCAAATCTGAGATTATGTCTACTTTCTCATTTATAATTGGATACATGATTGGTGATGAGTTTTCTCAAGATGAAGTTCTATGAGACTGATAATATTGTGGCCAATTCAAGAAAATGATAATTGAGGTGAGATCTGAAGAAGGAGGAGGGCAGTTTATTAGAAGGAAGGTGAGAGAGGGGCTTAAGGGGGCAGAGGGAATAATTTGTGGAAATTTCTCCATCAGGAAGGCACTAGGAACCCCTAGACCAGTTAAATAAGAATTTACCAGTCAAATGAGTAGTTCTGTGCTAAGACAACACTGAAGAGGTAAACAGGTTTGTACCTGAGAACCCACCTTAGACCTCTGAGAATCTGTGCTTTGGCCCGTCCCCACAGTGAGTTTCTATTAACCCAGAGGGAGACAGAAGTATGAGTAATTTTCCCCAGGGGCTCCAATCGTAGTCAGGATGCTGGAAGCATCAATCTAGTCTTGAATTCTTTAAAATAACCTTCCAAATGTTATCAATGAAGCAATGAGAGAAATATCCGTATTCCATAAACCAAAACAGTCTGTTATGAAAACCTAATCTGGATTTCTTGGGGGGAAAAGCCTGTCCAGACATTTTGGGGGAGGCTAACTCTACAAGTTTTATATAAATCACCTCACACATGGGCATATTAACACAACTGGGGAAAGTCCCAAACAAGGCTAAGTAACTTGTTCAAGCTCATGCCCATAATAAAGAACTGAACAAATCTTCTCTAGTTCCAAACACCATGGTGCTTCCATTAGTTTGAGTCAGCAGAATATTGAAGAACAAAGTACCAGATCAGCGGATCTCTAAATGTGGGTCTCAAGCCAGCAACATCAAATGTTTTAATGGAAATTTGTTAGAGATGGTAATCCTTGAACCCCACCCCAGAAGTCTAAATCTGAAACTCTGGGAGTTCACCTCAGCTGGCCATCTGTGTCTTATCAATCCCTCTGGTGAGTCTGCTGCATACCAAAATCTAGAATGCACAAAGTCATTGTTCTCAAGAGTATTGAGATAGGGCCTCTAAATAAACCTTCGATGACTTTTCTCCTGACCTCTTTTCTTTCAAATGTGAAAAGCAGTCTTCAAAGTGTTTCTTAGGAAGAACCTCACATTCTGCTGTCAGCAGCAGCACGGTAGCTACCACTATGTTCACAGATGTTACTGCCTTGATTTAAATATAGCCCAAGACGTTACTGCCAAGACCCATAACAGCTTGTGCTTTCTCTGCTCCCCTGGAGAATACAGAGTAGAGAGGAGTATAAAGAGGACCTTTCCTAGCCTTTGTAGTTGTGAGAAAGTGAAAGAATTGGGGAGTGCCTTTAGAGCTCAAGAGCGGCCTCACCATCCCCCAGGGGATCCAAGGAGAGGAGTCCCTAACCAGGCAGAATTCCCCCCAGGAAAACATGAATTCATCACTTGATTGTGCATTTTTAAATTAGCAGCTGACACCTTCTTTAAAAGAGCAGGGAGTAGAATGACAGGCAGGAAAATCAGAAAAGAGAGATGTAGGTTATAGGTGCTGGGAGGATATAGAAGATGGCGGTGGAGTCAGTCATTTGGGACAAGCTGATCAAGGGCTCTGAGGGTGGCTGCATATTCAAGAGATGCTGCCTGTTTACACAGGCTGCTAGAGCTTCCCCTCTGTATCCCCTTCCCCAGCTTTTAATCATTGCCCTATTGTGGCTGCCCTGGGATATGCAGAAATGACATACTGATTATTTTGAATCAAAAGTAGTTGAGACATAGAAGATGGACAATTGATGTCTTTTTGCCTAATTATCTATCTCCCTATAAACCAGAAACAAATTTTCTCTATGGTGGTCCAGGATATGAGAAAGAGCCTTATCATCCCAGACCTTGGACCTGCAAAGTCTGTTTTTGATGACTTATGTAGATAAAACCTGCAAACTCCTCTTTCTTAAAATTGCAATGTTCCTCGTTATTTCTTTCCCCATGAGCTATATTGCCCCCTATTTAAGGATGGTATAAATGGAATAACTAGATGCTGCAATTCCTTTCTTCTCTGGGTGCCTAAGTATCTTTTCTCTCACTAGTCTCCCTTGTATGACTTAACTATTTTCCAACCTTAGGGATCCTAGAAGTCTAGAGGATCTGCTTCCTACCCAAAATCCTCATCTGCCAAAGCCCCAAACAACTTCAAGTTTCCCCAAAGCATCCAGCTTAGAAGGGTGACCCAGTTGTCTGTGCCCTGAGAAACCCTGGCACCTGGGACTTGCAGTGCTAGGTCACACTGACTCTTTGTCATTTGCTCCAGACATGTGTCAAATGTCAGCTTGGTGCCAAGACAAAGCCCAGATTTGAGGTACAGCAGCTATGCCAACCACAAACTTTGCTTTGGCTCCAATTCCTAGCGCAGATCCTTGATTTCTTAAACAAGGCAAAGGGAAGTTCAAAGGGTTGGTGGGGCAGAGGGGAGGGAACGAGGTAAAACAGGAACCAAAAACCATCACTTGCTTCTGTCAAAAAGTAATGAGGGGATAAAAGGAGATTTCCCTCAAAAATACCCCAGAGAATTGTGCTGTTCTTCTGTTCACTGCAAAGCTAGGCCAATCCAAAAATCTCAGTAGCCTCTTTATTTATGTGGTAACAAAAAGAAGAATGAGAAGAAAAATATATTTGCTTTTCACTAAACAGGCATCACAGGTGGGTGCCGGGTGTTTTTCTTTTCCTGGAGAAAAGTGTTTTGTTTTGTTTTGTTTTTTGCCAGGTGCTGCCTTATAGGGGAAGGGCCAGGATTCTAAAAGAACTTTTTTATTCTTAGATAACATTTTGATTTTATTATTATCAATTTTATTTTATTTTTTATTTATCTTTAATTGAGGTAACATCAAGACATCCACATCAAATATTTTCACCATATAGTGCACCCACTACCACAAACTATTATGCCTCCCTCCCTGTTCTTTCCCCTCCCTCACACCTTCCTCCCAGTGTCACTTTCTGGAATCTGCTATCAAAGTTTATATTTTCAGCTTGCCTTTATATGACTATTAATTTAATTACTTCATATTCCACAGATTAGTCTAAATGAGCTATTTTTAATAGCAAAGTTTCTATAGTGATGTATCCTTTATGGTTACTGTAATGTTAACTTAAAGAATGGAAGTAGAGACTAGGCCATGCTAAAAAGTAAGTGAATTATTTAGTGAATTTAAAGATACAGCTGCCTCTGCTAGCCCTTAAAAGCAAATTCTCCAGCCTCTCACAGGAAAAGAAATGTAATGTTGAGGTTAAACAAATCCCACCAACATGAATCAAACTCAACATTCTTCAATTTGTGGATCCAGAGGCATGGTGCCATGTTCAGCAGTTTCCCAGCCCCATAAGCATGAGTGAAGCCTTTTCATCCTCTTGCCCTGCCAAATTGAAGCCCTTTTTTTCCAAGCAAATAGAAACTACAAATTTATACATGTGTAGTCAATATTTGACTTTTGATTTTTTTTTCTTCTTTGTTGATTAGGGATTCCTTACTATTGTCACCAAATAGTCTTTCCTAGATTCTTGCAGCTGGGGTCTAGCATGGAACTGAACTTTTGCCATCAGAACCACTTGCTTCAGACTTGGCTTTGGAAGTCAGGGCATAAAAGATCAATACTACACCAATTTCATTTTGGCAAGGATGCTGGCAGCCATGTCCAATTGCCCAAGTAAGCTGTGAGGGGATATTCTTGCTGTAGCTTCTGGTGTCCCAGCACTAAGACAGAGTTCAATCCTGTGTCCCCCGGACCAGATCTTCCATTCATTCTTAGTTTTCTCTAACTATATAGCTTCCAAGTCCAATTCTCTAGTCCTCATGGAGATTCTGTAGGTTGTCCATTCTCCAGGAAATGATTTTTCAGTCTAAATTGGCCCAAACTGGATTCCATTGTCTGCATCCAAGAGTCTTAACTATACAGCATGTTCTTTCTCATTCAATCCCCAGAACAGCTCTGCAGAGGGCAGTTAACCTCATTTCACAAATGAGAAAACAGAAACTTAGCAGTCACTTAGCCTAACAAATGGAAGAGCCGACCTAGCATCTCTTCTCTCTCTAGTTCCGTGAACTTCCAGCTATAGCACTCCCCCACTTTACAGTGTACTTCCAGCTATACCACTCCCCCACTTTACAGTGTAGTAGGAATTGTAGTGCCTTTGATTTTTCTGCCTCCAGCATTCTATCTTTATCCTAGATATAATTCTTTTTCATTGCTTTAGGCACTTAGGTTTTCTCTTTCAGTGTGAACTTTCATCTGTTGGAACTTGATATACTACGATGTTATATTACCACTAGCGTCTTTCATGTTCCCCCTTATAATTTTCATATAACTATAATATGTTGAAATGAAAACAATATTAATGTTATAGATATCAGTATGTTCATCAATACCATCTCTTTTAGTCTTCTTTTTTTAAGTAAGAAAATTAAGAGAACATGCCATCAAAGCTTTATGGAAAATATCTAGCAGAAAAGTGAGTTGAATGCAGCATTTCACTCTGGTGGTAAAAGGAAACTTATGAACAAAATGCAGATAACAAAGATTTTCTTTCTTTTAAAATCCAGGTTGCTTGTCTACACTTTGGGGGCATTTTGTGAAATGTAGAGGCTAGTGACTCCTTCCCAAAATTGATGTATTTTATTTACTCACTCACAAAAGTTATTTCCTTGGCTGACAAGCCTGGAGATTCAGGGACAGCCACACCTCATTCATTTTAATAAATATTACAGTGATGCCATGAACAAAACTCAAGAGAAAAAAATAACATCCAGTTGAGGATGATCTTAGAATGCAGGGAAAAAAATGAAAAACATCATTTTCATACTATCAAAGGCTGCAATCTTTGTTGCAAATGTTTAATTGAGTATAATTAAAAGCCCCAGCCAGGAAACACAAAGAATTCTAGAATTCTGAGCCTCATCCCCACCTCCAGTTCTTTGACTGCTATCTCTATTTGCAAAAACCAGGGATTTTTAAAACAACCACCATCAACTATTACTCACTGACTGGATTTCAAAAAATCCAGCAAATATGGGAGAAAGTCCTCTTTTTTCCCTTCAGTTGACTGTGTTCTCCTGAGATCTCATGATTCTAGGCATGTGGAAGATGATTCTGCTAATGAAATAAGCAAAAGAAACATGAATGCTGACTCTGCAGATTTGAAAAGGAAAATATGTCTTTCACTCCTTGTGACGAAGTTCAAACAGGAAAATGAGAGAAGCTAAGAGAGAATATAAACCTATGGTGTCAAATGGATTTTACTTCACCTGAGGCTTCTTTCGCTCCCTGTATTCTTCCACAGAACAGACAGACATCAAATGAAAGTAAAACCCACTTTGCCATTGCACCTGGGACTTTGGGATATAAAGTATGCCATAAACTGGGTAAGGCAAATACATACCTTCCAAATCCTCAGGTGATATAGAAATGTTTAGAAACTAGTCCTTAAGGCTAAAAAAGTTTCTTTTTTTTTAATGGAAAAACATGGCCACAGAAGAAACAAATGTGAGCAAGCTATAATGAATTAAATTATTAAACTGCAAGGCATGTACTACAAGTGCTATCAGGTTTCAGAGGAGGGAGGGAATTGATTGGAATGCTGTTAGCAGGCAAAATCAACCTCTAAATTCCTGCAGGAGTCTCCCTCAGCTCCATGGTCTACTCCAAACCCTGACACTTCCCTAGCAGTACAGCTGACACTCTGGTTGGTTAATAGCCCTAAAGACTTCAGACAATCATTCTTTTCGAGCTTCCAGTTCAAATAAATAGAAATAAATTCACAAATTACCACATGCTAAAATTTCCTGTTTCTTGAGATCATAAGAAAGCAGGATTCTTCAGTGGCACTTCCTTCAGTCTCTGGATGTAGACTGCTGTAGAAGGAGGCATGTGGTACTGGGCAAATGTTGTAAAGGACTGACAGCTACAGGGTCCGCACACAGCATTTCCAGCAAGAATATGTCTCTTGGGTAACCATCCCAGCTTGGTGGCCAGTTGTAAGGGAAAGCATCCTCATTGCAATTGTATCAGGCTCACCAATCTGTGTAGGTTTATTGGGTTAGCAGTTACACAGAGCAGGGCTGACTAGGGCCAACAGGGAGCTGGAAAAGGGGGAGGGTGGGTAGAGGGTTGGGAAACAGACAACAAACTCCCCCCCAGCCACCAGAAATCTCCACTTTCTTTCTCTGATCTCACTCTGGCATTCTCTCATTCTGTATGACTATTCTCTGTGCTCAGGTGGTCTTTCTGCATCCCTTTAGCCCCTCTCTTTTAGACCAAAGTGTGCACACTTACACATGCGCACACCCACCAGACCGCACAGTTTTGAGGAAGACACAGTAAACCAGGTGCTGGTCACACAGGCTAGTGAAGGAAAAAGCCTGACTGACTTACTTACCCTACAAAGTCTCTATGCTGATGACTGATCTAGGCAGTGTGTTACAGCATAAAATAATCTTGCCTTTATAATCCCTGGATGCAAAAGTTTAAGTTTGAGTAGCATCTACTATATATTCTAGGCTGTAGGAGAGACTCTCATGAGGGAAACAGAGGAGAAAGATTAACTCTGGAATTGCAGCTGTTTTCCATGTCACAACTGTTACTCTTCACCTCTTTTCTCTTCCACCATGCAGATTCCCATACCTCTTAGCGAGTGCTTCTAGGGTCTTGGTGGCTTATCTGATACTATTATTCATATCTTTGTTCCTGAGGAATCCTACCCCCAGGCATGCTGCCTTGTTCAGAATGTGATTGCTATACCCATTTACCATGGGACAAGAGCATATCAGCAGGTGTTCTAGCGAACTGCATAGATGACAAGCATCACTCCTGCCTCCACTGAATAACAGAAGTCATACTTGATAATCAGTTTTCATTATTCCTGAGAAGATGATGATTTGAACTCACGTATTTATCCACCTCATCCTTGAATCAAACTCAGGTTTTTGCCTCATCCATCAACTGCTTGATAAAGAGTGTTCATAGGTCATGTGTATGAGAGAACATTTCTATTGCAGCAATGATGGATGACTTGGGTTTCTGGATGACTTGCTCTGACCTATTGCTTGTGCTCTTTGCCTTGGGCATGCACACTCCTTTGTGTGCTGTTTCCACTTTGCAATGGCTGATTACTAGCCCTTGACAATCTGATGTTTGATGGACAGAATGCTGCTAATGATGGACCTTTTTAACTATATGGTCATTTTAATTGGTCATTTCACCCCTACAATGGTTCAATAATAGCATGCCAAAATCTGTTTCCCAAAGGATATGTAATTATTTCACTATAATTATTTATTAGAATTAGTGTTATCTTGCTCAAGTATTCTAGGGCTTGTGTTTTGATTTGTCTTTAGAATTCAGCATAAATCTGTAAGTGGGATCCTTTTTCACTATCAGGAATACTTCCAATATTATCAATCTATGAGGTCAGAAGGCCAAATTTCAGGGTTAAATGCAGAGCAACCTTGGCTGTCTGCAGGGTCCCTTTGTGCTCTAGGCCCCAACCAAGCCTGACAAGCTTCCTGTCACTAGGCACATGGGCTAAAACAATATTCTTAGGTGTGGAATGTTCAACCTCTACAACCTCCTGTGTTCAAAGAGCTACAATACGAAGTTATTTTCCCATTGCTGCAACGATGTGGCCCACTCAGGACCACTAAAATCATTATGAATAAGAAACCCTCTAAGCTTCCATGGTGTTTTTCTTTTCTATCTCCTAAAGTATAAAAGACTCTAAATAATTCAGTCATTAGTATTTTTTTATTTGGTCCAATTATCATGATTCCCTCAATATGGTGAAGCAGTAGATATTCCATGGGATGCTTAGCTGGTCCAAGCCTCTAAGAATTAACATTACCTTAGAGGAAAAATTTAAATACATACAGTTGTCCATCCCAAGTAATTGAAGTGTTCTTCAGACTGCTGAAGAATGTATTATTATGTTCCTGGATATAACATAATATTTTATACATACATATATATATTTTCCAACAGACATAAAAAATAGTGGTCAAATCAGTGACCAAAAATCATAAATCTGAGGCTACTCTAAAAAGGAAAAGTCTCTGGATCAGCAGCTGCCATTGACACTAGTACTGTTTTGAACTGACAGTATCTGCAACCATCATATAAAATATTTGCTTGTTTTAGGGCACTTATCAGTGAGTTAAATGGAGATAGGATAGGGCAAAAAAATTAAAAATAGCACCAATTTCTTTCCTTCCCCTGGGAAAAAATATTTTTTGTGACTTATTATCTTGGTAGGAAAGCAGAGATGCAATTTTAGAGGCTTCCATTCAATCTTCTCCACTATAATAGCTCTTAGCCTACAGGCCAAGGAACCAATAGCAAGATTATATTTATTACCAAATATGTCTCCTCCAATTATGTATTCAGGAACTGCAGAAAGGACCACTGGCTAAGTGCATTAATGGAAACACACTAATCCAGATATGAGTCTGAGCTTCTTCCATAGATGTCATAGGCTGTTCTATCAGAGAACCTTAGCTCTGCTACAAATATCTATGCATCAGTGTCAACTCTAATCCCGCAGCTAGTACTCTCACATATTTGAGTATTTGCTTTCTTCCCAGCATATGGTTACCCGAGTAAATGTGAATTCCTTTGGGGAAGTGCTGGAGAAGTCATCATCCTTTAATTCAGTGTGGAGTTATAGAATTCTTCCTCCTACATGCCTAACCTCTTCCCTTCAATCAGCAGATCCTGGGTTTGAAACTGTCTTCAGAATCTTAATCCTGAAATTCACTTTGCATGTTTGCATATTAAAGGTCCAAGGCCGGAGTTAACGGCGCCCATCCCAAAGTCCTGAGAGCGGACTGAGGCTCTCGCGGACAAAAGAGTCAGCTGCAAAGGGGATTCCGACCCTGCTGAGAGAAGCAGGTAGCCCACCCGCACCTGGGGGAGGAGACCACGCAAGACAGGTAGGATACGCTCCCTACCTGGAGCAGACTGTGGCGTCTCCCGGCTGTTGTCACGGAAACAGCCTGGGAAGGAGGCAGCCTGGCCATTTGCATCTGTATGGACCCTGCCTATTCAACCTAACTTTACCTCGGACTGGGACTGAGTTGATAACGGGGGTGGGGAAGGAACCCACCTGGAGTTAACGGCGCCCAT
>PVHY01032077.1:0-12199 GCA_004024945.1 Uropsilus gracilis | reverse complement strand
TAGAGAGATTTCATGTATAAACATCAACGTACAGGGAAGTACCAAAAAGACATGTACTGCACCCTTACAGTGTGATCGAATTCATAACACTGCCTGTTGGCCTGAAAGGCCTAAGTATTAGGAATTTGAATGAAAAAAGGGTTAATTACAAGTGGGAGAAATCATCAATTAAGATCTGTGGGTAAATGGGAATTATATCCTTTTCTACTCCATGAAGAGTAAAACATAGAGAGATTTCATCTGTGACAATCAACACAGAGAAGTCACAGAAAGATATGTACTGCACCCTTTAGAGTCTGATTGAATTCAGGAGTTTTATTGCTGAAAACACTGCCTGTTGGTCTCAAAGGCATAAATGAGCTGGAATTTGTATGAAAAAACTTTAAATAACAGGTGGGAGAATTCATGACTTAAGATCTGTGGGTGATATGGACTTATTCCTTTACTACTCCATGAACTGTGAAACAGAGAGATTTCATCTATAAACATCAATGAACGGGGAAGTTCCATAAAGATATGTACTGCACCCTCTGGAGTGTGATTGTATTCAGGAGGTTTCTCACTGAAAACACTGCCTGTTGGACTGAAAGTCCTACATCAGCTGGAGTATGAATGAAAAAAGTTTTAGTAACAAGTGGGAGAAATCATGCATTAAGATCTGTGGGTGATATGGACTTATATCATTTTCTACCCCATGAAGTGTAAAACATAGATTTCATTTATGATCATCAAAGTACAGAGAAGGCACAGAAAGATATGTACTGCACTCTTAGAAGTCTGATTGAATTCAGGAGTTTTCCCTTATAACACTGCCAGTTGGCCTGATAAGCCTAAATCATCAGGAATTTGAATGGAAGTACGTTTAATAGCAAATGCGAGAAATCATGACTTAAGGTCTGTGGGTGATATGGACTATGTCCTTTTCTACTCCACGAAGAGTAAAACACAGAAGATTTCCTCTATGATCATCAAAGTAAAGAGAAGTAACAGAAGTTTATCCATCCTTTTGAGTCTGATTGCATTCAGGAGGTTTCTCACTGAAAACACTGACTGTTGGCATGAAAGGCCAAAATCAGCAGGAATTTGAATGAAAATATAGCTAATAACTAGTTGGAAAAATCATGACTTAAGATCTGTGGGTGATATGGGCACATATACTTTTCTACTCTATACTTTTCTACTCTCTAAACAGAGAGATTCATCTATGATCATCAAAATACAGAGAAGTCACAGAAAGATATATACTGCAACTTTCGAGTCCATATGAATTCAGGAGGTTTCTCGCTGAAAACACTACCTGTTTTCCTGAAAGGCTTAAATCAGCATGAACTTGAATGAAAAAATGGTTAATAACAAGTGGGGAAATCATGAGATAAGATCTGTGGGTGATAAGGACAGATATCCTATTCTACTCCATGAAGAGTAAAACATAGAGAGATTTCATATAAACATCAACATATGTGGAAGTTCCATAACGATATATGTTGCACCCTTTTGGGTGCTATTGAATCTGAAGGTATCTCGCTGAAAACACTGCGGTTGGCCTGAAATGCATAAATCAGCAGGAATTTGAATGAAAAAAGGGTTAATAACAAGTGGGAGAAATTATTATTTAACATCTGTGTGTGATATAGACTTATATCCCTTTCTACCCCATGAAGTGTAAAACATAGATTTCTTCTATGATGAGCACAGTACAGAGAAGTCACAGAAAGATATATACTGCACCCTTTGGAGTCTGATTGAATTCAGTAGGTTTCTTGTTGAATACACTGCCTGTTGGCCTTAAGGTGTAAAGAGCAGGTATTTGAATGAAAAAGGGTTAATAACAAGAGATAGAAATCATGACTTAATATCTGTGGGTGATATGAACATATATCCTTTTCTACCCCATGAAGTATAAAACATAGAGAGACTTCATCTATGATCATCAAAGTGCAGACAAGTCACAGAAAGATTTAAAAAGCAATCTTAGGATTCTGATTGAATTCAGGAGTTTTCTCCCTGAGAACCCAGCATTAATGCCTCAAAGTCCTAATCATCAGGAATTTGAATGAAAAAAATTGCTATTAACAAGTGGGACTAATCATGACTTAAGATCTGTGGGTGATATGGATTCATATCCTTTTGTACCCCATGAAGTGGAAAATATGGAGAGATCTCATCTATGCTCATCAAAGTACAGAGTGTTCTCAGAAAGGCATATAATGCACCCTTTGGAGTCTGATTGAACTCAGGAAGTTTATAGCTGAAAACACTGCCAGTTGGTCAGAAAAGCTTAAATCACCAGTATTTGAATGAAAAAAAGGGCTAATAACACGTGGGAAAATACATGTAAGATCTGCGGGTATATGGACTTATATCCTTTTCTACTCCATGAAGTATAAAACATAGAGAGATTTCATCTGTGATTATCAAAATTCAGAGAAGTTCCAGAAGGTATATAATGCACCCTTTGGATTCTGATTGAATTCAATGGGAGAAAACATGACTTAAGATCTGTGGGTGATATGGAGTATATCCTTTTCTACATCATCAAATGTACAACTTAGGGAGAATTCACCAATGATCATCGATACAGACAAGTCACAGAAAGATATATACTGCACCCTTTGGAGTCATTTTGCATTCAGGGGATTCTCATTGAAAACTCTGCCTGTTGGCCTGAAAGGCCTAAATCAGCACGAATTTGAATGAAATTTGAATTTGTTATTAACACTTTCCTCATTCAAATTCCTGCATATTTAGGCCTTTCAGGCCAACAGGCAGTGTTTTCAGCGAGAAACCTCCTGAATTCAATCAGACTCCAAAGGGTGCTGTATATATCTTATGGAAATTCCCTGTACGTTGATGATCATAGATGAAATCTCTCTATGTTTTACACTTCATGGAGTAGGAAAGGATATAAGTCCATATACCAACAGATCATAAGTCATGAATTCTCCCACTTGTTATTAACACCCTTTTAATTCAAATTCCAGCTGATTGAGGCCTTTCAGGCCAAGAAGCAGTTTTTCATCTAAAAACCTTCTGAATTAAACCACTCTTCAAAGGTTATGTACATATATTTATGGAAGTCCCTGTATGTTAATGTTACAGATGAAATCTCTCTATGTTTTACACTTCATGGAGTAGAATAGGTTATAAGCCCAAATCACCAATAGATCTTAAATCCTGATTTCTACCACTTATTACTAACCCTTTTTTCATCATATTCATGCTGATTTAGGCCTCTCAGGCCATACAGAAGTATTTTCAGGGAGAAAACTCATGAATTCAATCAGAATCCAACGGGTGCAGTATATATCTTTATGTGACTTCTCTTTATGGAAAAATCATGACTTAAGATCTATGGGTAATATGGACTTATATCCTTTTCTATACCATGAAGTGTAAAACATGGAGAGATTTCATCTATGATCATCAACGTACAGGGAATTTCCATAAAGATATATACAGCACCATATGGAGTATGATTTAATCCAGAAGGTTTCTTGCTGAAAACAATATCTGTTGGCCTGAAACCCTGAATCAGCAGAAATTGGAATGAAAAAAGTGTTAATAACAAATGGGAGAAATCATGACTTAAGATCTCTGGTGTAATTGACTTTTATAATATTACACCCCATGAAGTGTAAAACATAAATTTCATATATGATCATCAAAGTACAGAGAAGTCACAGAAAGATATATACTGAATCCTTTGGAGTCTGATTGAATTCAGGAGGTCTTCCTGAAAAAACTTCCGGTTGGCCTGAAAAGCTTAAATAGCAGAAATTTGAATGAAAAATGAGTTACTAACAAGTGCGAGAAATCATGACTTAAGATCTGTGGGTAAAATGGACTTATATCCTTTCTACTCCATGAACTGTAAAATAAAGGGAGATTTCATCTATAAACATCAACCTACAGGGAAGCTCAGTAAAGATATATACTGCACCTTTTGGAGTCTCATAGAATTTAGGAGGTTTCTCCCTGAAGACATTTCCTGTTGACCTAAAAGGCCTAAATCAGCAGGAATTTGAATGAAAAAAGGCTTAATAAAATGTGGGAGAAATCATGTTTTAAGTTCTGTGGGTGATATGGACTTATATCCTTTTCTACTCCATGAAGTGTAAAACATATATAGATTTCATCTGTGATCATCAAAGTAAAGACAAGTCACAGAATGATATATACTACACCCTTTGGAGTCTGATTGAAATCACGGGGTTTCTCACTGAAATCTCTTAGAGTTGGCCTGAAAAGCCTAAATAAGCAGGAATTTGAATGAAAAAAGTGTTAATAACAAGTGCGAAAAATCATGACTTAAGATCTGCAGTGATATCGACTTATATCCTTTTCTACTCGTGAAGTTTAAAACATAGGGGGATTTCAGCAATAACCATAAGTACAAGGAAGTTCCATAAAGTTATATACAGCACCCTTTGGGAAGTGACTTAATTCAGAAGGTTTCTCACTGTAAACACTGCTTGTTGGCCTGAAAGGCCTTAATCAGAATGAATATGATTGAAAAAATGGTTTAAAAAACTGGGAGATATCATTACTTAAGATATGTGGTGATATGGACGTATGTCCTCTACGCCAAGAAGTGTAAAACATAGAGAGATTTCATCTCTGATCATCAAAGTACAGAGAAGTCACAGAAAGATGTATACCGCACCCTTTGAGTGTGTTTGATTTCAGGAGGTTTCTCACTAAAAACACTTCCTGTTGGACTGAAAGGCCTAAATCGCATGAAATTGAATGAAAAAAGGGTTAATAACAAGTGGGAGAAGTCACAGAAAGATATATACCGCACCCTTTGAGTGTGTTTGAATTCAGGAGGTTTCTCGCTGAAAACACTTCCTGTTGGACTGAAAGGCCTAAATCGCATGAAATTGAATGAAAAAAGGGTTAATAACAAGTGGAAGAATTCATGACTTAAGTTCTGAGGGTGATATGGACTTATACCATTTTCTAATTCATGAAGTGTAAAACATAAAGAGATTTCCTCTATGATCATAAAAGTAAAGATAAGTTACAGAAAGATATATACCGCACCTTAGGAGTCTCCTAGAATTCCGGAATTTTCTGATTGAAAACACTGCCTGTTGGTCTGAAAGGCCTAAATCTGCAGGATTTGAATGAAAAAATTTTTAATAAGAAGTGCGAGCAATAATTTCTTAGGATCTGTGGGTTTATGGACCTATATCCATTTTACTTCAGGAAATTTAAAACATAGAGAGATTATATCTATAAATATCAATGTACAGGGATGTTCATAAAGACATATACTGCACACTTTGGAGTGTGAGTGAATTCAAAAGGATTCTCGATGAAAGCACTGCCTATTTACCTGCAAGGCCTAAATCAGCAGGAATTTGAATGAAAAAAGTGTAAATAACAAGTGGGAGAGATCATGACTAAAGATATGTGGATGATATGAACTTATATCCATTTCGACCCCTTAAAGTGTAAAACATAGAGAGATTTCTTCTATGATCATCAAAGGACAGAGAAGTCACCGAAAGATATATAGTGTACCCTTTGGAGTCTGAATGAATTCAGGAGGTTTCTCGCTGAAAACACTGCCAGTTGGCCTGAAAGCCTAAATCAGCAGGATTTTGAACGTAAAAAGTGTTACTAACAAGCGGAGAAATCATGAGTTAAGATCTGTGGGTGACAGGGAGTTACATCTTTTTCTACCCTGTGAAGTCTAAACATAGAGAGATTTCATCTAATATCATCAAAGTAAACAAAAGTCACAGAAAGATATATACTGCTCCCTTTGGAGTCTGATTGAATTCAGGAGGTTTCTCGCGAAAACACTCCCTGTGACCCTGAAAGGCCTAGAAATGCAGGTATTTGAATGAAAAAAGGGTTAATAACTTGTGGGAGAAATCATTACTTAAGATCTGTGGGTGATATGGAATTATATCCTTTTCTACTCCATGAAGTGTAAAACATAGAGAGATTTCATTAGTGATCATCAAATTAAAGAGAAATCACAGAAAGATATATGCTGCACCTTTTGTGTCTGATTGATATTAGGAGCTTTCTCCCTGAAAACATTTCCAGTTGGCCTGAGAATCCTAAATCAGCAGGAATTTGAATGAAAAAAGGGTTAATAAAAGTGGGAGATATCATGACTTAAGGTCTATGCGTGATGTGGACTTATATCCTTTTCTACCCAATGATGTGTAAGCATAGAGAGATTTCATCTATAAACGTCAACCTACAGGGAAGTTCATAAAGATATATTCAGCACCCTATGGAGTGTGATTTAATACAGAAGGTTTCACGGTAAAAACACTGCCTATGGCCTGGAAGGCCTAAATCAGGAGGAATTTGAATGACAACAGGGTTAATAAAAATGGAGAAATCATGACTTAAGGTGTTGGACTTATATCCTTAAGATGGACTTATATATTTTCTACCGCATGAAGTGTAAAACATAGATTTCTTCTATGATAATCAACGTACAGAGAAGTCACAGAAAAATATATACTGAGCCTTTGGCATCTGACTGAATTTGGGAGGTTTCTCGCTGAAAACACTGCCTGTTGGCCTGAAAGTCCTAAGTAAGCAGGGATTTGAATGAAAAATGCGTTAGTAACAAGTGGGAGAAAACATGACTTAAGATCTGTGGGTGATATGGAGTATATTCTTTTCTACCCCATGAAGTGTAAAACAGAGAGATTTGGTTTATGAACAACGAACGGGGAAGTTTATTAAAGATATATACTGCACCCTTTGGAGTCTGATTGAATTCAGGAGGTTTCTCTCAAAAAACACTGCCTGTTGGCCTGAAAGGCCAAATCAGTGGAATTTGAATGAAAAAAGGGTTAATAACAAGTAGGAGAAATCATGACTTAAGATCTGTGGGTGATATGTACTCACAAGTGCGAGAATTCATGACTTAAGATCTGTGGGTGATATGGACTCATATCCTTTCTACTCCATGGACTGTACAACATAGAGAGATTTCATCTGTGATCATTAAAATAAGGAGAAGTCACAGAATGATATATACTGCACCCTTTGGTGTCTGATAAAATTCAGAAGGTTTATCGCTGAAAAACTGCCTGTGGGCCTGAAAGGCCCAAAAATGCAGGAAATTGAATTTTAAAAAAGGGTTAATACCAAGTGGGAGAAATCATGTTTTAAGATCCGTGGGTGATATGGACATATATCCTTTTCTACTCCATGAAGTGTAAATCATAGAGAGATTTCATCTGTGATCAACAAAGTAAAGAGAAGTCACAGAAAGATAAATACTGCACCCTTTGGAATCTGATGGAAATCAGGAGGTTTCTCACTGAAAACACTTAGAGTTGGCCTGAAAAGCCTAAATAAGCAGGAATTTGAATGAAAAAAAGTGTTAATAACAATGCAGAAAATCATGACTTAAGATCTGTAGTGATATGGTCTTACATCCTTTTCAACTCCATGAAAATTAAAACATAGAGATATTTCATCAATAAACATCAAAGTACAGGAAAGATCCATAAAGATATATACAGCACCTTTGGAATGTGATTATATTCAGAAGGTCTCTCACAGAAAACAGTGCCTGTTGCCTGAAAGGCCTAAATCAGCAGGAATTTGAATGAGAAAAGTGTTAATAACAAATGGGAGAAATCATGACTTAAGATCTGTGGGTGATATGGACTTATATCATTTTCTACCCATGATGTTTAAACCATAGATTTCATCTATGATCATCAAAGTACAGAGAAGTCACAGAAAGATATATACTGAACCCTTTGGAGTCTTATTGAATTCAGGATTTTTCTCACTGAAAACACTGCCTGTTTGCCTGAAAGGCCTATTTCAGCAGGAATTTGAATTATAAAAGGGTTAATAACAAGTGGGAGAAATCATGACTTAAGATTGGTGGGTGATATAGACTTACATCCTTTTCTACCCAATGAAGTGAAAACATAGAGAGATTTCATCTATGATCATCAAAGTAAAGAGATACAGAAAAATATATGCTGCACTCTTTGTATCAGACTAAATTCAGGAGGTTTTCCTTGAAACACTGCCTGTGTGCCTGAAAGACCTAAAAATGCAGGAATTTTGAATGAAAAAAGATTAATAACATGTGGGAGAAATCAGGATTTAAGATATGTGGGCAATAAGGACATATATACTTTTCTACTCCATGAAGTATAAAACAGAGAGATTTCATCTGTGATCTTCAAACTAAAGAGAATTCACAGAAATATATACACTGCACCCTTTGGAGTCTGATTGAAATCAGGAGGTTTCTCCCTGAAAACATTTCCAGTTGTCCTAAAAAGCGTAAATCAGCAGAAATTTGAATGAAAAAAGGGTTAATAACAAGTACAAGTTATCATGAGTTAAGATCTTTGGGTGATTTGGGTTTATATACTTTTCGCTCCATGAAGTTTAAAACATAGAGAGATTTCATCTATGATCATCAAGTAAAGAGAACTCACAGAAAGATGTACACTGCACCCTTGGGAGTCTGATTGAATTCAGTAGGTTTCTCATTGAAAACACTGCCTGTGGGCCAGAAAGGCCTAAATCAGCAGGAATTTGAATGAAAAAATTGGTTAATAACAAGTGGGAAAAATCATGAATTAAGATCTGTGGGTGATATGGACTTATATACTTTTCTACTCCATACAGTATAAAACATAGAGAGATATGAACTGTGATCATCAAAATAAGGTGAAGTCAGAGAAAGATATATTGCACCCTTTGGAGTCTGATGGAATTAAAATTTTCTCGCTGAAACACTGCCTGTGGGCCTGAAAAGTCTAACAATGCAGGAATTTGAATGAAAAATGGTTAATAACAAGAGGGAGAAATCATGACTTAAGATCTGTGGGTGATATGGACTTATATCCATTTCTACTCCATGAATGTAAAACATGGAGAGATTTCATGTGATCATCAAAGTAAAGCAAAGTCCCAGAAAGATATATACTGCACCCTTTGGAGTCTGATTGAATTCAGGGAGTTTCTCACTGAAAACACTCCCTGTTGGCCTGAAAGGCCTAAATCATCAGGAATTTGTATGAAAAAAGGGTTAATAACAAGTGGAGAAAATCATTAATAAAGATATGTAGGTTATGTGGCCTTATATCCTTTTCTATTGCATGAAGTGTAAACACAGAGAGATTTCATCTATGATCATCAAAGTATAGAGAAGTCACAGAAACATATATACTGCACCCATTGAGTGATTGAATTCAGGAGGTTTCTCCTCAAAAACACTGCCAGTTGGCCTGCAAAGCCTAAATCTCTTGGAATTTGAATGAAAAAAGGGTTAATAACAATAGGGGAAATCATGTCTTAAGATTGGTGGTGATATGGACAGATAATCTTTTCTACTCCATGAAGTGTAAAACATAGAAAGATTTCATCGTGATCATGAAAGTACAGAGAAGTCATAGAAAAATATATACTGCATCCTTTGGAGTCTGAATGAATTCAGGAGGTTTCTAGCTGAAAACACTGCCTGTTGGCTTGAAAGGCCTAATTCAGCAGGGTTTTGAATGAGAAAAGGGAAAATAACAATGGGAGAAATCATGACTTATTATCTGTGGGTGATATGGAGTTATATCCTTTTCTACTCCATTAAGTGTAAAACACAGCTCATTCATTTATGATGATCAAAGTAAAGAGAAGTCATAGAAAGTTATATAGCACCCTTTGGTTTCTGATTGAATTCAGAAGATTTCTCCCTGAAAACACTGCCAGTTGGCCTGAAAGGACTAAATCAGCATGAATTTGAATGAAAAAAGGGTTAATAACAATGTGAGAAATTATGACTTAAGATCTGTGGGCGATATGGAGTTATTCTTTTCTACTCCATGAAGTGTAAACATAGAGAGATTTCTGTTGGCAGCCAGACGCAAGTACGAGAAATGAAACGACGAGGAGAGATGGCCCAGCCACAGCCGGGGGTCAAATGGAAGTATGAACCAGGAGACAACTTTATTAACAAAAGGGAGAGGTATTTATAGGCACAGGTCAAAGGCCTGAAGGTCTGGCGAATTCCATGAAAGATAAACCATCCTGAGAAACAATTGGCTTTTCTAATCAAGGTGTAAATCTGAGGATGCTGAAGGTGGTCACTAATCCTGGGAGGATCTTCACATTGATAAGGAAAAACCAGGCATACCATTTGCTTACATCAAAGGGTCATTCCAGATAGCTCTCCTAGGTTTTCCCAGGGGCCATTAACGAGAGAGATTTTCCTTTATCTCCTCCAGTAAGACTCTTTTGGAATGCAAATGGCGCACAGCATGTCCCTCATTTTTATTCAATGTAAGCCAGGATATTTTGATAGACCTGCTATGATAGATACACAGCAGCTTTAGCATTAGGATAATTATTATTACTATTACAGCAACAAGCATCAGTTTATATGCTAAATGAGCTCCCCAATTTAAAGGGTTAAGCCAAGATAGATCAAGTGGGTTTAGAGGAGGCATAGCTTCAAAGCTATTTAAATGAGATACAACTTCTTGCATTTGTCTAGCAAACAGCTCACAGTTTTGAGCAAAGGCAATATGATGTCTAGAATAATTGAGATCTGTACGAGATCTGATCTGTACGAGAAGTAACGCAAATATTAGTAAAATTATAATGGCACCGTATGAAAAGTAAATGTTTAACAGTAGTGAGATCCATGTACACAGAGTCTAATTCACCCTGCAATGCATCCAGTTCACTCTGCAGATAACGTTCTCCTTCGGCCAGTTCATGGATCATTGTTGAAACATTATGCTGCATGTCGTTAACCCGTTCAGCTGTTAAAACCTCCGACCGATATGAGATGGCTGTAACAGTGACTGCAGCTAGGGCCATGAGCACAGATGCTAGTGACACTATGGCTGTAAAGAAGAATCGCTTGTGACGCTCTAGCCAGCGGGCTACAATGTCCACGATCAGTCTCGGGTCAATGTCCGTCCATGGTTCACTAAGATGAACCTGAATTAAAGCTTTACCATCCCCCATGTCACGGGTTTTGTGGCTTCCATGCTCTTCTTCTCCACCCTCCTTTGATCTTTAGCCATTTCATCTGCTCCTGGATGTCAGCAAGGCTTGACCCATCGGAGGGGGATCCATTGTTCTCCATTATCTGTAACAATACAAACAGAACCTCTCTTCTGTCTTATAATTTGAGCTAGTCCAGACCATTGTTTGGTCACGGGGTCCTTCTATATTATCATAGGAGCTGGTTTGCTCCTTTTTATTATCATTATCATCTTCATCATTATTATTATTATTACTATTATTATACTTCACTGTATCTTAAATTATGCTCTTTATTCTTTTTCAAGCTTCAGTAGGACAGGTAAATATAAGATGATAGCAACATTTTCTATGAAGTTCCATTTCCCCCTTTTTTTGTTCAAACAGACTTTTTGATTTTATTAGCATATGTAATACAGGGTGCATTACACCTGGGTGTCTTTATTAGATATTAGCAAACATAAGCGACAGGACCCTTCTCTGCTGAGTCCCGTCTGGCACACATTTCCATGCATTTAACTGTTCACTAGTTAGTATAAAGTTGAGCTAAGTTAAACTTTCTCAGCCCCATAAACATCTTTTTTACACTTGATATAACATTAAATTATGCATAAATACACTTTTTCTCATAATTTATAAATTATAGGTATTTATGACTTATTTTAATCTTGTCAAAAGACCCTTTTATTAATAATTTTGGGATTTTTTTTGTACCATAATCCTATACTGTCCTGTGATCTTTTAAAACTTATACCTTTAGTGATTAATTTTTTTTTTATAGCATTGGGACTGTCACAGTCTGTGTCTTTGTGGGTAAATTAACTAGTTTTTTCTGGATTCTATGTAAATTTCATCCAAACAGCATAACCTTAATCTTTTCTCAATAATCAAAATTAACTATACTAGGGTAGATGGATTTTAGCTTAAATTTGTTAAGAGTTGGAACCATTCTTACACATTTCTTCTTAAGTCTTTTGTCTATGTATCCTTATATTTGAAATATAGAAGGTGTTTTAGGAACACATACTTTAAATCTTTACCAAAATTTTTTTTGTGTCAACCATCTTACATTTGAATAAGTCATGAAAGTTGACAACTGAAGGCACAGATGTGATACCTTATATAATTGATTTCTTATGTATTTAGAAATAATAACAGTATTTCTAGGAAACTATGCTTTTAATGTTTTAACTTCATTAAT
>PVHY01032076.1:0-12109 GCA_004024945.1 Uropsilus gracilis | reverse complement strand
TTACAGGCACGAGCCACCTGTATTGGAATTCTTATTAGGATGTAGCATTCCAGTGAGGCTAACACACCACACAACTCTAAGGTATCTCATACACACAGAACATAGTGTGAATGGTGCCCACTGGGTTTTGCAACATGGTGGCAATGGGTGAAGAACAAAGGATATGATAGTCTCAACAGATCCTTGAATTACTGTTCAGCTTTGAATGACAGACATCAAGATAAACGAAAACAACAAGAGGCCTAAATGAAAGCACAGGCATAGCTGAAGAACAACAGAACAAATGAAGAAAAGGAGACCCAGGAAGTAACAATAATAGTTTCAACTATACAAAAGGGAAAGGAGAGAAGGATTAGTTACATATGTATTTATCCTATGTAGGGAACTAGAGAAAGGAAGTGTATCTCCTGATTGAGTTTTCTATTCTTTCTATTCTACTCTAGTGAATTATTTTCTTTACAAAGAAAATGAGGTGGTATTTTTCAAATAAGCATTATACAAGAAGTATCATTCAACTGATAGTCAATTCTGCATATATATCAGTAGGAAGTGATTAAGTATATGTGACATCAGCATTACTAGTTGATTATCTTTTTTGTGATGGTTAAATATGATGACTCATATCATGATCTGAAAGAGAAAACTACTGCCCAGGGCAAAGAACAGGGTGATGTATAAGCACTGGAAAAAAGAAAGTGATATAGTAGATGTCATTACTGACAGCAATACTACCCTTATTGCTTAATTTACAGAACACCAATTTTATTCAGAATTCAACATAATCAGGGATGGCATTCACAGACTATAGTTTCAGAGCATGAACTCTGATCAGTCTGAGCCAAGCAAAACAATTCCACTTCCTATTGAAAATTATTTAAGAATTGGACTTATAGCTCTAACTTAATGAGATGGAAAGGCAAGTGAGTTGGTGAGGGAAGAGAAAAGCTTCTGAAAGAAATTAATTCTCTGATAAAGATAGTTAACAAAAGATGTGTTGCTACCTTTCTGCCTCGAACATGCTTGTATAAAGAAGTAATATTCAGAGTTGACACAGCCTCTGGAAACCATGAGAAGTCAACACTAAAGATAAAGTCCCATCTGCTGAGAATCCTATCTGCAGAGGGAGGGAAGGAAAGAAAGTGGGAGGAAGGGAGGGAGGGAAACTAAGTCTTTGATATTCATGGGTTACTGCATTATCTCTCGTAATATCTGGCTTAGATTTCTTTTCACATGACCAAATTAAATGTCTTTGTTGCTAAGGCCACTGTTAGATATTTTATAGAGCACAGCTCAAAGACTTCCTGACATGGTGGACTAAGGTTATACTGACTTATAGGACAGGACACAAAATATTGTAAAGGAGGTGCTAGATCATTTAATCTAATGATCACTAATTGAACTTTTACAGTTATCATGGTTTGAAGACTAAGACGATAAATAGTTGGAGACAATTTAGAAGAAGCAATTCTCCATTAGCTTAAACTCACTTCTTGGCACTAATACGTCCTTCTGTTTGGAAAGAACAGTGATACCAAGGAGGAATGCCTTGAATGGTCTTGAGTATCCATCAGAGTTGATTAGACAACTAGCCAACTATGACTGAGGCATCTTTCTTCACCTTATGATTTATCTGAACCCAATTTCTATCAGGCCTGAAAGGTCCCACATGCCAGGCATATTGTTTTTCCAGGAAACTACTATCCACAGATGGTAACTAAACCCAGAATGTGGAAATTGTCAAGAGGAGACCCCTCAGACAAGATTATTCTGATGCCCACACTGATGTTCAATAAAGCACCACCACCTACCACATTGCTCCGTGGAGAATGAGAAATGGGGACCGTCAAACCTCTTCCTTGCTCTTCTGATTTGGAAGTTTCCCCCACAGTGTCTATTTCTCAACCTATGCCATGTAAGTGTAATTTTGTCCTAATCTTTTGTAAGAAAAATGAGTCAAAATCAGGCTGTTTTTCCCTTCCACACAAAGGCAAGCACATAACATTGAAATGTTAGCAAACAACACATAGACATCTGCAACAGTATACCCATGTGTGGTTATGTGCACTTAATAGTCCTCCCCTGAGGGGGTAGGAAATGACCAGTTTTTGTTCTGCCTCTTTCAGAATAAGTCTTTCTCTCTGCCTGTCTGTGTATATGGTCCCATGTCTCAAAAGGCACATTGGATACAATAAAGGTTCAAAGAATCGTCTTCCATTTGCTTGAATCAGCAAAGAACCTGCCTGGCCTAACATGGTTGCATGATACCCTATAACATGGCAGCTGGCAGTCATGAAGAAATTCTATGTGCTTCCATCGTACAGTAAATGGAGCCACACATGGAACTTCCTCTATATGTCACCAACAGTGAAACTTACCACATGTAGCAACAGAGCATAAGTAAAGGAAAAGCAGAGAGTTCTCAGTCTGATTTGTAACAGGAAAAAAGTTTCAGCACATAAATGACTATTTTTATTGCATGGTCTTCTTTGATGCTTAGTGAGAGATATCTACATCTACAAAGTCAGTTCTTCAAAGAAAGAAGTAAACAAACATCAAAGGTGTAAAATGTTTAAGTGAAACAGCAGCTATTCTTTTTTCAAAAATTTGAGTTCTTCAGTGTTTTGTTTTGTTTTTTAACTCAGTGCTTTTGAACACTCATTTAGAACAACATCTTTTTTTTTTTTTTTTTTGAGGCTAGGACTCGCTGTTTTTTGCCCGTGGAACCGCAGGCTCATGTTGCCCGGGGTACCACAGACTCAAGCAATCCCCAGCCTTAGCTTCCCAGGTAGCTGGGATTACAGGCATGTGCCACCACATCCAGCTATTTTTTGGGAATAGGGCTCACTGTGTTGCCTTGAGAGGGACTTGTACTGCAATCCCTAGCCCCAGCCACTTCATAGGCTGAAACTTACAGGCACGTGCCACCATGCCTGACTAGAACAACATCTTATGCCAGTTAATTCAAGTCTCAACACAGTATAAAAATAAATACTATCACATCAATCTGGTTCTTTTTAAGCACATCTTGTCTGCTTCTCTCTACTGCAAGTTGTTTCAGTGAGATCTCAATCCATAGTAAAAGATATTTTCAACTGCTGGGTTCTTTACAATTAGGTAAAAAAAGAAGTCAACAATTGTCTTTTCCATGTTGTGAGAATCACCCAAATTTAGGTAGCATTATTTAAAATGTGTGAAAAATAGTTTTGTACAAGTTCACTGATTTTTATTCCAGTTATCTAGGAATATTGAAAATCAATCCAAGACATAAAGTATCAACAAAGGGCTAATGACATGGGTCCTTGGCCTTCTATGGGAATAAAAGGGGTATCTCCATCCCATGGACAGAAGCCTGGACTCTAGATCATGACAGTCACATCCTGCAGTCCCCAAAATGGATGCCACACCAACTGTCCCATTTTTTTTAAGTTGTCATTTATATTTGCAACTTTACTACTTGTTTTACTGAAAGAAAAGATTTCTCAGTTTCTATGTCTATCAAAACTGACAAAGTAAAATCCAGTCTGAGATATTTTGAAGAAAAATGGAGGAAAAAAATCCCCCCCCTTTAAAAAAAAAAAAAGAACTTGCTTATTATTTAACAAGCACATACCTGGCATCTCTGAGTCTCTTACATTTCCTCTTCTGCCCTCCGCAGCATTTGAATTCATAACTCCTGGTATAGACAGTTAACACTGGTTGAGAAGGGACTAGAATTTAACAGCCCATCATTACCTTGTGGATTATTAAACTTGCTAATGTGCAGCACTTCTAAATACTACCCTAATGCCAAGAGTTAACCTGAATAAATCACTCCTTAAAACTAATCCCCATGCAGCTTCCTACAATAACCTAATCTTAAAAGGTAAAAACAACAATAATCTTAGCACTAATCAAGTGTACAGTACTGATGTATTTTGCATATTAGTACATTTCCTCCTTGTAACACCACCATGTAGGTCTATTGTTACTATATTATTACTACTATTATTATTATTATTTGAGACTAGGTCTCGCTATTTTTGCCCATAGAACCGCAGGCTCATGTTGCCCGGGATAACATGGACTCAAGCAATCCCCAGCCTCAGCTTCCCAGGTAGCTGGGATTACAGGCGTGCGCCACCACGCCCAGCTGTTTTTTTGGAACTAGGTGTTGCTACGTTGGCCCAGGCAGGACTTGAACTGCGATCCCCATCCCCACTGCGGATTCCTAGGCTGCTGCTTACAGGTACATGCCACCGTGCTGGGCCCGATCTATTATTATTATCTTCTCTATTTTATTGACAAGGAAACTGATACACAAGTTACTTGTGCAACGTTATATAATCAGTGGTGGGTCTCTGAGATAAGAACCCAGCCTGACTACACCAAACTCAAAGGAAAGGTTGCAAAGAGTCAAAGTTCAGGAACATTTTTAAGGATCTAATAATAAGAGAAATTAAAAGACATATGTTGTCACTCAAAGTCCAACTATGGAAACCAGTGATGTGGTCATGCTCTACTTGGTCTCATTATGCAATCAAATGTCATTCCAGTGGGGACCTTCCCTGGACCAACATGTCCACAGTGGAGACAGAGCAAATGCAGACAAAGAACAGAGTCGAGCCGGGCATGGTGGCTTGTGGCTGTAAGCTTCAGCCTATGAAGCAGCTGGGGCTAGGGATCGCGGTTTGAGTCCTGCCTGGAGCCCATAGCGAGACCTAGTTCCAAAAAAATAGCTGGGCGTGGTGGCACGTGACTGCAATCCCAGTTACCTGGGAAGCTGAGGCTGGGGATTGCTTGAGTTTGTCGTACCCCGGGTAATGAGAGCCTGCGGTTCCACGGGCAAAAATAGTGAGACCTAGTCTGAAAAAAAAAAAAAAAACAGACTAGTCTGTTCTAGTCTGAACAGAGTCCTTGTTTCCACTCAGCACCAAACCCCTGCAATTTGGAGTGTCTCCTCATCCTTGGGCTTAAATTCTATGGAATATGAGGCTGGACTTGATGAAGAGAGGTGGTTTTTTGCTCTTATGCTCTGTGATTCTGTGATTCTCTGTCAGGAATCAAGCTAGCATTTGTCTAAGACAAAAACTGTTCAATATTCTTGTTTGCATAAGAGCCAGCAAAGAGAAGGAAGTGACTCAGAGGAACCCTGCAGGCTGTATGTATAACACCTCTCCTCAGAGAGGAACAGTGCCCTGCTGCCTCTGCCAGAGCTCCCAAAGTTCAGAATCTATGCCTTTTCTTTCTTCATTGCCCAGCTCAAACAACTCTTCACAGCCTCCTGTATAAACAGTGCAGACAGGCATCCTCTCTGAGATATCACAGCACCCTGTCCTCACCACACTGCCACTTACGACATGAAGGTTCCTTCATCTTTGTATTCCCATTCCTCACACTCCATTTGCACACAGCAGGTACTTGAAGACTGAGAGGTTAAAGTCTTGAAAAGTCTGAGGGGTCAAAATTTGAATTTTCCATCTCTGCTGTTGATTTTCTGTACCATCCTGGGTAAGTAGTTCAAAAATTTCAGTGCTTATATACATATATATATATATTTTTTTTTATGTGCTAAATGATGATCATCAAATTGATTGACCTAAGCAGAAATGTTCTTCTGAAATGGAAGAATCATAAATATGGGCCAAAGCAGGCAAGGCCACCTGGGCCGGCCGATCATAACATTGGAATTAGTGAGTCTCAAAGAATCAAGGAGGCCCTTCCACATCATATCACCCTTTAGCCACAAGGTAAGTCTGTACCCAAGGAACAGAGAAATAGTTTTATTTTTGCTTTTAAAGATTGCGGTCAACCTTTAAAATAAATAAAATAAATGCTATGATTTCCCTGGTTAGGTGACATTGGGGAAAACCTTCCTGCGTTAGGTCTCAATTCCCTCCCCTCAGCTTCAATCCTCAGTGGAGGCAAAGAACATCTGCTCATGGCCGGCAGCTCACATCGGGCGCCTGCTCTTTCACAGCCTGGAAAAAAGAGACTGGGGGCAGGGAAAATGGCAACCTCCTCTTTATTTTGAAACCTTGATAGTCATTGAATAAATACCGCAATTACTCGTTTTTTAACATAGGAGAAAGAAAATTTACAAGAGGGACTTCTCTGGGGTTGTGGTCACCCCGCTAACACCACCCAGACCTTGATGAGGAGCTTTTCTCATGTGAGTCTTAATCATTTTACACTGAAAAAGATTCCATTACTTTCATCTATTCTCATAGGAAAACTGGATTATGAGCAAATCATTAAAAGGCTCTTCTCATGGCCCTTCTGAGCTCTATTTTACCTTAACCAGAATGTAATTACACATTACACTTTTAAGTTTGAGCATGTCATAACTTCACAGCAGTAAGTTCATACTGTTAATTTCCTTTAAAGGGGTATGAAAAATGTTATATCTATGTTTCAGTCTTCCTCCATGAAGCCTGATTCTTTTGCCCATATATCTTTCAGCAAAAACATCTTTAAAGTATGTTGCTTTCGGACTAGTGCTTGTTTTCTGCTTTGGGGACAGCAGCCAAAAGAACCTTCTTTATGTGGAAATTGCTTTGCCTTCCTTGACAAAGGAGTGCACTGAAAGCAGTTTTCAGCTACTGTATTCACTGGTGTGACTGGAGAAGAAAATGGTATTTGCTGTGCCTTCTTCTAGTCTCCAGGAAACTGTTTTGTGCCTTTACCTCCATCAAGTCTAGCTTCTGAGAAAAGAAAACCTGCATCAAAGTTTGTAATCCATGAGAAAGGTCCACAAGTTCTGTGGTATTGGGATTTGTAAGCTATATATATATATATATTCTCTCTCTATATATATATATATATCTACTAAAATATATATATATATTTTGATGACTAAAATTTTATATTTCTCATGCATATGTGTTATCCACCCACAGTTTCTATCTTACAGCTCCCCAGAGTCTTGGAATTTCCATTGTGCTGTGAGTGACAAAGATGTTTTTATTATGTGAGAGGAACCAACCCTGTGGTTAGCTAGAACCTCCAGGCCCAGCCCAGGTAAGAGATGGCCAATGACTTAATCAATCCCAACCTATGAAAAATCCAAAAGAGGGGTTTTGGACCCTACCAGGCTAGGGAACCCAAAAGCCTCTGACCCTTTAGTATCTTTTGTAGTAAACTGGTGATCCAATAAGTACATAGGTTTTCTGATTTCTGTAAGCTACTCTAGAAAATTAATCAAATCTAAAGAATAGTCTGTGGGATCATCTGATATGCAGCCAGTTGGTCAGAAGCACAGGTAATAACCTGGGTTTTCAATTGGCTTCTGAAGTGAAGGGCAGCCTTGGAAGCTGAACCTTAACCTTTGGAATCTGATGTTATCACTGGGTAGATAGTTTCAGACACAATGCTAGTGTTAGAGAATTGTTTACTGGTGTGTGGAAGTCTCCACACACCCATAATGTGGTGGGTCCAAGAACCCTATCAACTTCCCATCCCTTCTTCTGCAATACCAAACTGTGCTCATACTCAGAACCTTAAATAAAGGTTTCATTTCAACAAGAGATTATTTTTACACTGGGACATAGCATTTTATGTGGCATTATGGACTATGAAGAACTAAAGGAAGAGGGGTATATTAAAGAGCTTGAATAAGAACAGTTTTACCCTGACTTGTGTGAAACTGAATGATCTAGGAATAGAGTCCCCCAATTTAAAGGCTGGTTGAAGGTAGCAATAATCCCAGGGTCTGCTGCTTGCATGATTGCCACCCCATGTTTCAAGGTTAGGCAAGGGAAGGTGAGGTAAAGATAAGGGATGGGGTGAATGAGTGAGTATATTCAAGTGTTATGCAAATATTAGAGGACATTTAGCTCAGGAGTTGACTTCACTCAGTAGAAGATGCTTAATTACTATGTAACAAACAAACCAACAGATAAATCAAGGAAGTAAAGATTTAATATAAAATGAAAACTGACCAGAGGTTAGCAATTTTCTGTGAATAGTCAGTAAATATTTTAGGTTTTGAAGACTGTCAAATTATGCAACTCTGCTGTTGTAGCACCAAAGCTGTCAGAGGTAATATGTAAATAAAGGTGCATGGCTGCCAACCAGTACAAGTCTACAGTTAACCCTTGTACAATATGGGGGAGGGCATCCACCTGGTATAGTCAAAATCCATATGTAGCTTTTAGCTACCCCAAAGTTTAACTACTAATAGTCTGCTGTTGTTTGGAAGCCTTACTGATAATTGATGCTATCAGGTATATGTTATTTTCTGTTACATGTATTATATACTGTATGTTTACAATAAATAATTGTAAATAAATGACCTAGAGAAAAGGTAATGCTGAGAAATATATAGTCACAGTACTCTTCCTTATCAAAACCTTAATTTTATATATTCTGTTTACAAGAAAACCCACTTTGTTCAAGGGTGAGGTGTATTTACAAAAGCAGGCAATATGTGACTTACAGGAACTTTGTCCACTCCAGAAACAGAGGGAAACCCTTCAAGAAGGAAAAATGAGGCTGGGCACTGTGGTGCGTACCTTTAATCGCAGCCTACAAAGCGAGGCCGAGGCTAGGAATTGCTTCGAGTCCACGTGTGCGAGACCTGCCCGGGGCAACATAGCAAGACCTAGTCTCAAAAAATAGCTGGGCGTGGTGGCGTGCGCCTATAATTCCAGCTACTTGGGAAGCTGAGGCTGGGGATAGCTTGAGTTCGTGGTATCCCGGGCAACGTGAGCCTGTGGTTCCACGGGCAAAAGTAGCGAGACCTAGTCTCAAAAAAAAAAGAGAGAGAGAGAGAAGAGAAAATGCAATACTCTCTATAAAGCCCTCATTTATTTACGGTAAAGGCTTACATGTACAATCTGTGTTCATCCCTAGAGTATAAACTCTTTGAAGACAGAAAATTTTGTTATGTTCACAGTACTTGTATCTAGGAGAGTAGTTGACTTGGCATAAATAGGGACTCACAATAAAGACCTGCTGAATGAACAAATTAATGAATGAGTAACCTACAGGTTTGTAAAGGATAATTTTAACAGTAGCTGATTTCTTATAATACTAATCCCAACTCCACTGCCATCCCATCTTCTCATACCCCTCTTTGTTTTAAAATTAGATAAGCATATGGAGGCTAGGACACAAATATGATGACTCCTTCTAAAAACTTTTATACTGGTTTAGTTTAATCTGCTTTTTAACAACTAAGATAACACGTAGGCATATGTACATATATGTAAAACGTGTATACATCCATATATATTATATATCTTACATATGTGTATATATCCATATATATGTATATATATCTTACATATATGTATATATCTTACATTTTTTCTCACGAATTATGTCTGAATTAGATCAATCTTTAACACATTCTTTCCAAAGCAAAAGCAGTATCCAAGAAGTCATAACTATTAACTATTGTCTTGGGTGAAACAGGTTCATGCACATAGTAACTTTCATGATATTATCAAACATAGAGTTGGTAACATTACACCCTAATACTTATTATCTTTTTCATTCTGGGCTATTAAATAACCACAAGTCCAATCACATGTTATCAGCATATGTGCCTGTGGAAAAGTAAATGAGTCACACTGGTCTTTCTCTAAAATGTGTGCCTCTCACAAGCTCTTGGTCATCAAGTGGCTACTTAGAGTATACCAAAGTGATGGGGAAAGCACCAAAATGAAATATCAGATGCTGTCTAGGTCTCCCATTTGTCAAAAAATGCACTGGAATGGCAAATTAAAATTTTAGGAATTTTTTTTGGAGGGGTGGGGATTAGATCTTGCTATGTTGCCCGGGGTAATCCCAATCCCACAGACTCAAGCAATTCCCAGCCTCAGCCTCGCAGGTAGCTTAGATTACAGGTGCACACCACCACACCCAGATATTTTTTGAGAGTATGCTGCCTGGGGTAGTCTTGAACCTGTGGACTCAAGTGATTCCTAGCCTTGGTCTCCCTCCCTAGGTTGGGATTAAAGAAGAAGCACACCACCGTGCCTGGCCCAATTTTAGAATTTTTTTTTTTTTTTTGAGACTAGGTTTCAGTATTCTTGCCGGTGGATCTGCAGGCTCACATTGCCCGTGGTATCACGGACTCAAGCAATCCCCAGCCTCAGCTTCCTAGGTAGCTAGGAATACAGGCGCGTGCCACCACGCCCAGTTATTTCTTAGTACTAGGTCTTGCTATGTTGCCCGGAGCAGGACTCAAACTTCCACCCCCCACCCCCCCCCAGTCACCACCACAACTCCACAGGCTGTCGTTTACAGGCATGCACCACCATGCCTGGCTCCCAATTTTAGGAAATTTTTAAAGTAACATACGGTATATACCTAATACTGACTGGTATTATTGGTAAATTAGTATAGATTGACTACTAAGTTCCATAAAACCTAAATTCAATATGGGCATAGCATACTTTTGAGGAAACTTCAGACTACAGAATTGGAACTTTTTTCTTTTGTAATTGACTTTACTCCACTTGACAGAGCACCAGAGACCCAACTAACAAGAACAGAATCCTTGTTCTCTTCAAAACAGCATATTTTTTTTATAGTGTGGCTGTAACAGATGTCTATTAAAGATGTATTATGTATTCCCTCTCCTCCTTTTGTAAAAAAGAAAATGAATATATTACTAATCCTGAAGTGCATATAAAAAGGTGGCAGATCTCCAAGATGTGCTTTCATCAAACTGAGAAAAGTTCATAAGTCAGTGCCCACTGGATTTGATTCTAGCTACACAAGTAATCCCATCACATGCTACAAAGGATCTGTTTTTCAAAGCACAATAAAGCAGGCACTTAATGTATTTCCTTGGAAGGAGTCAGGAATGCATGCTTTCTGCTTGGGTCAAGTATTTCCGTAAAATTCTTTTCTTAACATCAGATAGCACTTTCCTAGAAGCAGAGAGATTAAGCACCTATGTCCACATCAAATTTAGTTATCATTTTGAGATGAACCTGTGCTGCTTCTTTTTCTTCTTTGCTTGTAAGTAAAGGCATCTCTGATTTCTTCCTGTAGCACTTTCTTAACATTTTAACGTACTTTGCCCCAGAAAAGGATTTGTTTCACCAAATTCCTTTTACAAGGTAATTTTCTAGAACATGTATTAAGGAGGAACTTAAAATTATGTTTCAAAGGTAAGCACAACCACAACCCAGGACACAGGTACACTATGACCTCAAAATAATACCTGTGCAAGTCATTCTAGCACACACCTCTGTTTGTATACAGATAGGACATTTCTAACACTCTGGTCATGGACCCTTCTCAGAACAAGGTCATCAAACATTATTGATGAAGAGAATCAATAGTTACAAGTCACTATTCCCAGGCTAACAGATCAGCAATACACAGAATGATTACCATATACAACATATACTAAGAATTTTGCCAGACATCTATGAGGCAAGTAGGTCTGCCATAGACAGACACGTACATCTCACAAACAGAAAAACAGAAGGGCTATGTATAACTTCAACTCAGCAAGATTCTACAAAATGAAATGGAAGAAGCTTGCTGCAAAGAGCAGCAGTTAAGAGGGAAAAAAAATGAAAAGGCAGTAGTGTTCCTGGCAAGGTTCAGATGGAAAAACAGCAACAGATCCCAAAAGCAAAGCCGTAGCCAGAAATAACTAAGCTCAGGCCATTCTAAGTAAGGGCAGAATAATACTCACTGAAGATTTACCACATGATTGTTTCATCCTCTGGGCCTCCAGATTGAGCCAAGACTTGAGGTCTACTACAACTGATCAGCAAGTATCTATCAAATATCTGTTGTAAGTTCTCCTCTGTGAGTTACCATTAGGGATGAAATTCCCCCTTATTAAAAAAAAGACTAGCGCTTGACCACGCCTTGAATGCTAGGCACTGTCTAGACACTGTGGATGATCTTTACCATAGGTAATGGAGGCATTTCTGCTCTCCTACCTGTAAAAAGACTAATGCTAGGAGAATTCCTTGAGATTCTGTGAGTAATAAATGGAGTCAAGGTCCTGACCTCAATTGGGCATGATGGCAAAGTCCACAAAACTACATTGCCATGCATAAAATATGCCAAAGAGGCTTAATAACCTAATCCAATTAGCAATCAATATAGTCAATATAGTGAAGGGCTAACAAGCATCTAAGATTTTAAAGAGAAAAAT
>PVHY01032075.1:0-12142 GCA_004024945.1 Uropsilus gracilis | reverse complement strand
GAAAGGAAGGAAAATGCAGAAAAAGTTTCAAACTGTTCAGAGAAATCACGGGCACATGATTATGTGAGTAGAAAGACGACCACTTCCTGGTATGGTCCCAAGCAACTGCAACTAAATCTTGAATGAAAATCACAAAGGAAAAAAGCAGGTAACACTCAGACTGTAGAGAGCATACGAAGAGCTAGAACCTGCGTTAAAAACGGAGTAGCGAGCACGAAATGGGAATGCAAACGGGAAAAGCGGACTTACCGAATATATTAGTGGAGTGTCCTTTCCGGGCAATAGGCCTGAGCTCATTGTGGCCCCATCCATAGGTCCTGTAATTATCCCATGCGTGTTTCATCATCTGAGAGGAGGAAATTAAAATCCACCAGCTTACATTACCGACACAGCTTTATGGTTGATGCAACCACTATCCCCTTACCTAGCTAAGGTCTCCTCCACAGGTCTATTATTCCATCAGCACTGTACACAGTGTCACTAACAAGTGTAACAACACACATACAAGTTTACCTGGGTGTTCATAACGGAAAGAGAAATGGGTATAACAGACAAGTTCTTTTTACTGGGGCGGGAGAAGGTATCTGTTCGGAATGCTGTCCCTGTAGAAACTGCCGTGCTTTCAGGAACAGCGGCCCTGCCTTCTTTGTCATTAAGACGGAGCTGGCATTCGAGGGGCTGATTCCACAGCCGGTCGGCCCAGGCCGACAGAGAACCCCTGACCCTCGGACAGAAGATGAGCCAGCTGGAAGCTAAGTATCCTTGATGGTCTCTGCAGCGACCACGCGACTCCGCTGCTGTAATTCACAAGCCGTCTTAAAAAACAAACAAACGGGCATGGCCCAGTTCCAATTTGTTTTTATCTATCTTTCGAACAGCAGCAGGCAAATCTGGCCCTCGGGTTTCATCTTGCCAACCGCTGGTCTTGACAAAATGACTGGGAACTTGCGGTTCAAGCAGAAATAATCAAGTCGACTTATGCACATCGTTACAGACCTCAGAGGGACTCTCATTTTACGGTGGGTGATAATATGTAATCCTGACAGTGATGGGGGCTAAATTTTCAACAGGGGAAAACGACATCACAAAAAGAGAGAGAGAAGGTGCCTATGACTGACAACATTTACATAACACTTGCATTCAGGCAAGCATGAAGTTCCAGTTCAGACCCACTAAGCTAACCAATGCATCAATTAATTTGAACTGCGTTTCTTACAGGCCAAGGAGCTCGAAATTATACAACATCAGAGTATTTAATTACAGATCAGCTGAATTATTTAATAGTAGACCATGGCATATCCAAAATCTTTTCCTTTAATAGCACACTATTCATTAACATATTTCCCAATGAGTGTTTTGTTTGTTTCACAGCCAGAAATACTCAGACATCAAAACCAGAGAAAGACATTTCAAGGAAACAAAAAATCACCAACCCCAAAAGCACAGTGGCAAAATGACCGCAAAACCAGCACTCTAGCCGAAGGGTACGACACAACGACCAAGCACAACTCTGCCCTGGAATATAAGCCTAATTTAACGTTCAAAAACCAGTTAGCATAATCCACAAACACTGGCCAATATTCCAGCAGTGAATGAACACAACAAACCATGCACATCCGTACAAGGGAATCCTAGGGAGAAGCCGAGGCTCCTCTGTGAACAGGTCTGCAGGTGACTCTCTCAAACCCATACTTGAGCAAAGTCCAGGGACAAAGCATCCCCCACCGACAGAGGAGCCGGATCTAATCTACAAGGTGAGCAGCAGACGTGGCCACCTGGGTGCAAGGAACGCGCGGGACTGATACAGGAAGGACACGAGAGCTGGTCTGCGACGATGGACACAGTCACAACGTGATCCCCGTTGCTACGACACGCAGGCGTGCGCACCCGTCACAACACATCGAGCGGCACTCTCACAGCTGGTGCACACTCACACACATGGTGTTCTATGTAAGTGTTTCAATAAAGCTGAATCCTGAACTCAAAGAGCCTGCCCTATCTCCCCCATGGGCGATTTCCACTCTCCTGAGGCCAGTACGTAAGTTCTTTTACCTGTTTCATCTCTTGACCGCTGCACTTCTAAAGGCAGACCTCTGTTTCTTGATTTAAAAAAAAATAATTTTAAATGACAGACTGTATTTTCCCGGAGTTAAGATAATGCAGCTCTCCCGGCCCGATCAACTCATTTCCACCTGCCCTTCCCCACATGTACTTCCTGGTTCACACGCTGCTTTTCTTATAATTTATTACATTATTTGGTTCAACTTTTGTTTTCTCTGCTATTAGTTGCTGGGTTGCAGTCTGCATTTCTGTTTGTTCAGTACTTACTGTAAGAAACACTTGCGCTTCAGAACTAATCTCGCAGTCACACCCCCGTCAAACTCTCAGGGCCACCTGGGGTGCGGAGGGGTTTTCCTGAGCTCCTCCCAACCCCCAACCTCTGTGCTTTCAGCCTGAAGCACCCTCCAGACACTGCCTCCCTGCTCACATCCTGCAGACGCCTTTCCCACGCTCCCGCCAGCCCCAGGCCCCAGGCATCTAAGACCCTGTGCCTTCCTGAGTTTGTAATGCATGCAGCCTACGCCCCAGCAGAAATCTGAGAAAATGTCTAGTAAGACCTCAAAGCTGACCCATAATTTGATCTGCAATATTATTTTTAAGCCTTGGCTAAACACACTTCCAGTTTCTAATATTACGGTTGAGGAATCTGATATACCGTTTATATAAAATCCCAGTCTTTTTACTGGAATCATTTTATTTCCTTCATATTCCTTCTACTTTGGGAACTTTCCCCCTAATTCTAGTTTTCCTAAAATTTTAATAGAATTCTCTTTCTGTTTATTGTATTAGATTCCCAGCAGGTAATTTCAATATGGAATTGCACCTTTTTTTACTTTCTGCTATCTCCCTCCATTTTATTTTTCCACACTTCTTACCCTCCATTTTCCCTGTTCTCTTTCTGAAACACCTAGCTGCTTGCTGTATAGTCTAGACTGAGCTTGATAAACCACAATCAGGAAAACAGGAGCTGTTCTGGGTTCTGCGCGTGCCCCCACCAAATACCTGAGCTGCGGTGGTCCTGGGCACCCCAAACACAGGATGTTACCTGAGTTACACAGGTGGGAAAGCATTTCAATAAACCCAAGTGACCTCTAAAAAGGACAGGACATCTAAAAGCATCTGCAGGACAATCTATCCATCCCCAACTGTTCAAATAAACTGGCCTTCAGCGGCCTGTACACAAAACACGGAGGCCACGGATAAGGTGAAATCAGAACACAATTCTATTTTGATGTCATCAAGGTCATTGTCTTGCAATGATTCACAAGAACAAGCTCAAAAATATCTGCTAAATCTTTCCTCTCCACTACCAGACGACATCCAAATAGATAGGACTCTCTGAGGTGAGCTTAGTGTCTTTCTCCATGATAAACACTCCCTACTAGACTGACAAAATCCTAACCTTCACAGGTGGTTGCGCAACAGCAAACGTCACCCCAGAAGCAGCAGTTCTAATGGTTCTAGGAACCACGTTTCACTGAAATATTCACTAGGTTTTCCCACCCTGCGGTATTCCCTTTCTCTCCAAGCAATTCCTAGAATGACAACGTGGAAGGCTTCTGGGACTCGACAAACGAAAGAAATCTCCGCGCCAGCCTCCCACTCCCCGACGCGCTGCTCGCCTGGGGAGGAGCTGGCGAGGCAGCACCGCCATGCTCCTACAGCGCAGCGCTCACGCCGCAAGGCGTGTTCATGAGACTCATGCGAGACCTAGCAGAGCCCTCGGTCACGAAACACCTCAGAAATTACTTGCTCGATGCTACCTTATTCACGGCTCTACTCTGCATTATTTCTACAGCTCTGAACGGCGGAAGCTCTCTGGTGCCGTGAGTCAAGGAGCCATGCAAACACTACTGTAAACTGGAAGGGTCTGATAACTACGCTATCATCAAAACTGAGACAGAGAGTTGTAGTAGCTCTTGCTGCCAACTTGGAAACGGAACTCCTTACTACCACTACGACCCAGAAACAAACAAGACCAAAGCAGGACATCGCTGGCGCATGTGAGTGTGTGGCTGTGTGTGTGCATAACAGATATACACACACAAACCCCCCGACACACACTCACGTTACGACCGGCAGCTTACTCACCTCCTTAATTTTTTCCCTCTTCTTTCTTATGTCACTATCTTCCGGGTCCCCACCGTTTATGCCGACGAGGTTCGGTACAGGGACTGGAGGCAGCGGCTTTTTCTCCTTCGTCTTCATTTCTTGGAGCACCTTACTTTTCTCTGTCTGAATTTCTGCTCGGATTTCTTCTCTCGACTTTTTTAGCTTTTCTTTTGCTTCTTCCAGGGCCTTCTCGTGATCAGCTCTAATCTTATTTCTCAAACGTTCTTCTTCATCCCTGTGAGAGAAGGGGGGGAAAAAACCAACCAGTAAGCACGATCCTTAAAAACTTCAATCTTCTGACATAAAATTCAAGTTCACGCCATAAAATCCTGATAGCGATTGTGTATTCCAACCATTAAAAGGTAAGAATGCTCTGTGAGAGCCACAGAAGCAGCTCCCCAGAGAAGAGGACAAATATAACCTGGTGAGAGAAAAATGAACTGAAGAATTAATGAGTTAAAAACAGGTGCTAGAGAACAGACCTTCTACCATAGAGGAAGGGGGAACGTAGAAAAAAAGTCACAATTCCAGAGTCAAATGAGAACAGAGGGAAGCGCAATCAGGAACGTGGTAGCAGGCACGCTGAGGAAAGAGAGACCAATGGAAAACCTAGCTGGGGAAGGAGAAAATTAAAAATTAAATTAAGTACCGAGAAAGGACAAAAATGGATGTGCAAGGAAAAATAAGTGGGAAAAATGGAAAAGTTTTCACTGGTGACAAAGTACGTCACATTCCTCTGAGACCTTCAAATCCTGGATGTGCCACAGACCTGACCACCAGTACAGCGGCCCTGTGCTCGTGGCCTCCGCTAACTCTCAAGCCCTAGTTAAACACACAGATTCGGACTCAACAGGCATGTGCATAGCTCATGAAAGTGTGGCTACAAACCCCCCAGACGACCGCTGGGCACAGAAGGTTAGAAATCACTAACGCAGTGTAAACTGCCCGGCTTTCTGCCCAGCCCTACTTCGGGGGGAGTTCAATGTTCTCGCTACTTCCACCCGCTCCACAAGAAAAGAACACAGAAGTGAGTTGATTTTCCGAATCTGCCACCATGACCATTCCACAGTTAGACATCTACCCAGTAGTGGCCAGGGTCACCCGCGCAGGAACTGAAATCAAGCTCTGCAGACGGCTGGACTTGAAACACGGAGGTGGGAAGGCAGACCGGCGCAGTCACTCTGGAAGTTCCAGCGCTTTCTGAAAAGCTAAACGTGAGGCTCTAACAGACTCCAGTCATCGCACTTCCCCGCATTTATCCCAGAGGAAATGCCACTAATCTTCACATGAAAACCTATACACCAGCCTGTGATAGATACTCTAGGATTCGACCTAGACGTTAAAGTCACAGAGACAAAAACTACAACTGGGGTTCCCCGAGGCTGGGGGGAGGGGAAAGGTGGAGTTACTTTTTAGTTTCAGTTTGCAAGATGAGCAGAGTTCTAGCAGGGTGGTGGTGATGGATGCGTTAACAACCCGAATGTACTTAAGGCCACTGTGCTGTACACCTAAATTGGTCAAAATCATACACTGTATGCTATGTGTCTCCTGCTACAATAAAAAAAGAAAATTCACAGATGTTTACGCAAGCGCTTCTCATCGTCAGGATAAAACTGGAAATAACCCAGAGGTCCTTCAACAAATAAGTGACTAAACCGCTGTCTATGCCGTGGCCTGGCGACATACAGAAGAGAACACTATTCAGGATTAAAACAAAACAAAACAAACTATCCGTACACATGACGTGAATGAATTTCAAAGGTACTATTATGTGAGTGAAAGAAGTCAGGTTCAGAAGGTATTATTCTACACGATCCTTCGACACGGCATTCTCAAAAAGACAAAAAACCATAGGGGTGATGAACAGATCAGCAGTTGCCAGGAGTGACGGAGAGGAGGAAAGGTTAGCGTCAAGGAATCGGGCGAGAGTATTTTGGAATAACGGCATTATTGTGCAACCCAATGAGAGCGATCGATGTGTTGCACAAGTGCGTGCACGTGCTAAAAATCACAGAACTTCATGTCAAAAAAGAGAAGAATCTCAATGCAAAGTATATCGCTGAAAACGTCAACTGTTCAAAAGGAAAACTGAGCAGCAAGGAGAGGTCGTGGCGGAAAACAGGGAGGGGTAGGGGCAGGACAAAGCCAGCTAGTCAGGGACATGCGGTCACCGGGACAGGGAGCAGGGACTCAAGGGCCGGCAGAGGCCGAGTGTGGGAGGACTGTGACAGGGAGGAGCAAGGCAGCCTTGACGTGCTCCCACGAGGACGCTGCTAGGGAGTGTCGGGGCAGACGAGGGCATCGATCGGCTCAGCCCACAGAGCTGACGGAGCCTCAGACTAGGCCACAAGGCAGACAGACGCAGCACGCAGCATCGCTCCAGCACCACGTCACTCCCTGATCGCAGAACCTGCACTTCTCTCAGAAACAGATCCTAATCAGCCCGCGACAACTGAAAGTCCTTCCCCATGCCCCTGAAGTAATGCATGGCCACAAAATGCCAATGCCAAACAAAGAAAAGGGAGAGGAAGACTGGGAAACACTCTAAAGAAGGAAATAAGGGAATTGCATGATTAAAAAAAGAGACTGAAAGAGGAGATGAAAAACACTACAGAAAGCTACAGAAGTAGACTAAACCAAATGAAAGCAGAAATGAAGAACTTGAAGATATAAAGTTTCAAAGACACATGGGGGGAGGAGGGAGACAGGGACTGAGGAGGAAGAGGAACTGGAGAAGAGAGGAGGAGGAGGAAGAAGGAGCAGCAGCGGCAACAGCATGTAGTGAACTATCCAACACCATAAGGAAAGGAAACATAAGAATAATGGGTATCCCAGGAAGGAAGAGACAAGAAGGATCAGAGAACATACTTAAAGAAATAACAAAAGAAAAGTTCCCAAACCTGGAAGTGGGGGAGGGGGATGATGCAATTCTAGGATGATACAGTTCTAGGAAGCTGAAAGAATACTGGACACCTAACAAAAAGAAACCAGCATCAAGACATAAATTGGTGGCTTCCGAGAGTTTAAGACGGAAAAAAAAAAGCTAGCAAGGGGAAGAAGTAGGTAACCTACATACAAAGGAACACAGGTCAGGTTAAGACAGGACTTCTCAGAAGAAACAATGTGGGCAAGGAGAGAATGGAAAGATGTGATAAAAAAAAAACCTGACGATGAAAACTACCAACCAAGAGTACTAATAGATCCGTGGGCTCTCCTTTAGACATGAGGAAGACACAGAGGTCTTCTCAAAGAAAACCGGAAAGGATTTGCAAAAGCGAGACCTTACCTTCAAGAAATACTGAAACAAACTTTAGTATTTAAGCCAAAGAGAACTAGAAGGGACTTGAAAGAGAAGTAGATGCAACCACAAAACCAAAGGCAAAATGTCAGCAACGGACCTTCCAGTGTCAATAATCACTAAAACATTAATGGACTAAAGTCACCAATTAAGAGACACAGCTTATCCGCTTAGATTAGGAAACAATCCAATTGTCAAGTGTTTCCAGCAGACACACCTGAGCTCCAAAGATAAGTATAGGCTCAAGGTAAGGAGCTGGGAAACAATTGTACACACAGAGGGAGCTCAAAGTAGTAGTCACACTACTATCAGGTAAAATAGATTTCCAGTTAAAAAAGTAACAAGCAACAGGGATGAACACTATTTAACAATTAAGGGAACAATTCACATATACTCACCAACTGAAGGAACATGATTCATTAAGCAACTACTAGGAACTCACTGACAGGTGTCTGGGAGAATTACAGGGACCACACACAAGAGAAGAAATCAATACTGTACCAAAAAAAAAAAAAAAGATGAAGATTATAAAATAAATTAATAAAAAGAACCTAAACACTAGGGAAAAAGAAAGAAAAAAAAATCCATGTTTGTAGCATGAGACTTCAATGTCCACTCTCACCAATGGACAGATCAATGAGACAGAAAATGAATAGAGACATATTAGCTTTAAACAAAAAATTATTATCAAATGAAACTAATAAACATCTACAGAACTGTGCACCTCCCTAAAAAACATATATATTTTTTTCAAGTGTACTTGGGACATTGTCTAGGACTGACCAAAATTATATTATTTGGGTCAAAAGACAATACCAATAAATTCTTATATATATTTAGGTCAAAAATTAGTATCAATAAATTCTTGACTACTGAAACAAACCAAATACCTTAGACCATGAAAGTGTCAAATTAGAAACCAACTACAAAAAGGAAGCAATGAAAACTTGCAAAATAGAGAGAATGAACAACACACCAGTAAAAGACTACTGGACAGATAAGAAAGTCAGAAGATTTAAAAAAAAAAAACCTCAAGACAAATGACAGTGAGGATACAACTTTCAAGAATGTATGGACACAGCAAAAGCAGTATGAAGAAAAAAGTATGTAGCAATAAAGGTCCATATCAACAAACAAGAATCCAAATAAATAACACTGTCTCTCATCTAAAAAAACTAGAAAAAGAACAAAAATATAGAAGCCAGTAGAAGAAAATAATAAAAATGAGAGCACAAATAAGTGAAATAGAAATCAAAAAAGTCCAGAAGATCTAAGAAAACAAACCTCTTGTGAGACTCAATAAAGAATAAAAGGGGGAGAAAAATCAAATAGAGAAAATAAAAGAGCAATCACAACAGACACCACAGAAACATAGAAAATAAGACAGTATTATGCACATTTATATACAAATAAATACACCAACCTATATGAGATGGACAGATTTTTAAAACTGTACAATTATCCAAGATAAATAGGCAAGGAATAGAAAACCCAAACAAATCACAAACAAGGAAATTGAAACCGCAATCTGCAAAAAAACACAAAAGTCCAGGACCAGATGGTTTCAGAAGTGAGTTCCACCAAAGTTTCAAGACAAACGAAAACTTAATCTCCTCAAAAACTGAGAAAAGAGTACTCCCAGACACATTTCATGAGGCTAATATTACTCTAATACTAAACCACACACACACACACAACAAACTAATCTCCCTAATGAAAACAGATGCTAAAATCCTCAATAAAACCTTAGCATACAGGATCTAAGAGTGCATTAAAATAAAAATAAAAAAAAATAAAAAAGATAGTCCATCATGAGCAAGTGGGATTTACACCAGGAACACAAGTATGGGTTCAACATCCAAATATCAATCCACCTAATTTATCACATCAACAAGTAGGAAAGAGAAAACCATACAGATCACACAACAGATGCTAAGAAAGCATTTGATAAAACTGAGCATCCATTTATGATGAAAACCCTTGAGAAATTGGGGGTAAACAGACTATATCTTAACAACAAAAGTCACATCTTACAAACCCACAGTTAGTATCAAAAGTATTAGACAAGGATGCCCACTCCCATCACCACCATTCAACATCATAGTAACAGTCCTATCTAGAGCAGCAAGAGAAATAAAATCGCATGCGTATGGGCAACGGATCTATGAGAAAGCAGTCATGCGTATACAACGGCAAAAGGAACCCCTCTTCTGTAAATAGTGCTGGGAAAACTGGTCTGCCATATGCAAAGATAAGAAACGCGAACACCTCAAGCCATTTATGGAAATCAGCTAGTAAATGGCTAAAAGACATGGCTGTAAGACCTGAAAATATAAAATATGTAGGAGAAAGCACAGGAAAAACACTCCATGACACAAACTTCAGAAATACCTGTGTGGATTCATCCCTGGCAGCAAGAGAAACAAAGGAGAATATAAACAACTGACGCTACATCAAACTGAGAGTCTGCAGTACAGCAAAAAAGATAGTAACCAAAGCAAAGTGACACCCCTAGAAGGGGAAACAAAGTTTGCAGGCCACACGGCTGACAAGGGTCCGGTAGCCACCATCCACCCACAAAGAGCTCACAGAACTCAACAAAAAAGAAAACGGTTCAATTAAATGAAAACATGGGCAGAAAAGCTATGTAGACACTTTGCCGAAGACACACAGATGGCCAACAGGCATGTGAAACAAGGTTCATCATCACTTACCAACAGGGAAATGAAAATCAAAACATCTGACACCGTAAGAATGAACCGATATTAAAACAGTAAGTGCTGACAAAGGTGTGGGGGGAAGAAAGTATGCTGTCACAGGGTTGGTGGGAATGTAAAGTGACCCCCTCTGGAAAGCAACATGGGATTCTCTCCTCACAAGACTGAAACCAGATCTACCATAGAGTCCAGCCAGTCCTTCACTCCTGGGTGTCAACCCAAAGAACACAAAACCACAAGCATTCAAAAGGAAACCTGCGCTCCTATGTCTACCGCAGCACTATTTACAATAGCCAGGCTATGGGAACAACCCAATTGCCCATCACGGAGCAGTAACACCAGTAAGACTCCGTACATATACACAAGGGAATGCTATTCAGCAGTCCAAAGAGACTCGCAGCGTCTGTAGCACCCTCGGTGGAGCTGGAGGGGCCGATGTTAAGTAAAATGAGGCAAAGGAGAAAGAGAGAAACTGAATGATGGTCACTAGTATGTGTGTGGAATACCGAGAAACCAAAGTAGCAAGGAAAACCATGCCTTGAAACCTCACCGCAGATCCGAGGCGTCCCAGAGTGGAGGAGGAGCAGGGGAGGAGACTGGGGAGGACGAAAGTGGGGGTGAGCACGTACAGATCATCCAGCAGAAACAGAGACAGGCCCATTCCCTTCAGAATGAGGAGACATCCAAGGGCGCTCAGACCCAAGCGTGTACTTGATTGCTTGTACTTGATCCCGGCCAGCCAAGCAGAAGACAGAAATACGATTAATATGCAAGAGAAACAAAATCAAAAAAAAAAAAAAAAAGTCTTGTCACAGGTAGTACAATTTCTGCGCAAAAATTCCAAGGGCCTGCGAAGTAGTGCAGATCTGAGTGCGGCAAAGAAGAGGAAGAAACTAAGCAGCAGCAGACACCGCCGGAGTTCCCTTCCCTGCCCACTGAGTGGGTCCACGGCTCCACGCTCCACACGCTCCACCCTCTGCTCGACGCTGTCATTCCTCCACCTGGCAACACCGCTGCTTGCATCAGCTTCCACGTACATGCTCTGCTTAGAGACTGACGGTTCCAGGCCCTGCTCTTCCGATTCAGATTTAGGAGACAAGAGAACCTGTAAGATGACTGCCAGAAAACGGCTCTCAACCGTCAGAAGTCACTGCTACTACTATACCAAACCGGTTCTTAGCAACCTCCAGATTCCAAGAGTAACTCGCTGCGGCCCCAACGCAGACTGATCATGCTCTCTTTTAAAACACAAACGGCAACAGCCTAAGTCAAGTGGTTTCTGATGACGAAGTAAAGTATTAAATAACCATTTAAACGCCCTGTATTTTCAAGAACACTATGAAGAACTCCAAAGGATCCAGGAACGCACAACAGAAATGGCTGAAGCAGGGAGGCAAACAGCTGCTTATGCACAATTACAGACCAAGAACGGCTCCAGGCACTCGACAGGCTTATCAGTGAGTGGCAGAGTAAACGGTGGAAGTGAAATTGGGTGGAAAAGGAGGCAAAAGCCTCCATCTTACAAGCCCCAGGTCCGTATCACCCACAGGTGGGACTTGCCAGTCATGCGGTTTAACAACAGGGTTTATTAACAAGGGAAATAAACAGGGAAAACGAAAAGTCCTCACAGCCACAAGTAGCAGTTATCTTACCCCAGTCACCACGCTCAGTCCCAAAGGTCCCAAAGACACATGTCCAAGATGGGGCCCCCTTTGCCCCTTCAAGCCTGAGGGGTAGGTACTTCGCAAAGACCGGTCCTTTCTCCGGCACTGTCTCTTCTTTTCTCCCCAGTGTTCCGCGCTGCTCCACTTTTTCAAGGAGCTTCAAACTTCCACAACTGCTGATGCACGAATCAGCTTTCCAAATTCCTGGCCATCGTCAGGCACCAGCTTTCCAGGCCACCTTGCTGTGGTGCCACACTCTCCACACCTGGCACTCCTCTGCCTGCCACCAC
>PVHY01032074.1:0-12132 GCA_004024945.1 Uropsilus gracilis | reverse complement strand
AAATATACCATAACTCTTGTCATCCATTCATTAGTCTTAGGACATTTGGGTTATTTCCAGATCCTGGCTGCTATAAATATGTGAGTACAGGTATTCTTTTGAATTAGTGTTTTGGTGTCCTTTCGGTAGATACCCAGTAGTGAAATTGCTCTGATTTTCTTTTTTACCTAAAATAATCCCACAACCTTGAAAAAAAAGAAAGAAAACTGCTGACTTTTGGCATTTTTGCAGTGTTCAGGCCAATGCATTTGCAGAAAGTGCCTGAATTTTTAAAAAATACTTATTTTTTTTTCAAATTAATTGCACACACACACACACATATATATTTTACACCATTGTCTACCTCAAGGGTCTTCCACCACCCACCTTATCACCTGTGAACCATCATCTCAATCTTTTGTACTCATGCTTACCTTCATCCTTACATTGCTTTCTCCTCTGTGTATGTACATGCGTGCGCATGCCACACACCCATGGGCAAAATATCCCTCTGCCTTTTCTCCTCTGAGTGCTTGCCATTGAATTTAGGACTCCCCAGATAATCCAGGATGATCTCTTCTTCTCCAGATCCTTAATTATAGTTTCAGATTCCCTTTCCAAATAAGATTACATGCTTATGTTCTGGGGATTAGAATGTAGACACATTTTTTTTTTTTTCTGTGAGACTAGTCTCGCTATATTGCCTGCGGTAGTCCTGAACCCACGGACTAAAGTGATTCCTAGCATCAGCCTCCCATGTAGCTGGAATTACAGGTGCACGCCACCACGCCTGGCTATTTTTTTTGGGACTAGGTCTCGCTATGTTGCCCTGGGGAGTCTTAAACTGTGGACTCAAGTGATTACTAGCCTCCATCTCCCAAATGGCTGGGATTACAGGCATACGCCACTGTGTTCAGCCTGTACACACATTTTTTAAGGGACCTACATTCATGCTCTGCAGGTGTTGTGAGAATTAAACACAATTACAACTTTATATCTGTATAGCTATATATATTTATGTATGGTAGTTAACTCAGTGCTTGACAGGAGTAGCTTCTCACTAAATGTTAATTCCTTTCCCTTCTTTTCAGAAATCTCAACTTGCCATCTTGTGCCTCCTGGATGGTTTTGGAAGTTTACATGGAATTCTGAATGTTCTATACTCCATCTATTATTCTCCTTTTGCTCCTATTGGTGAATCCAGGAAGCCTGCTCCTTATTGTGTATTCATGCTCACAACTTCCTGTTCTTTCCTTCTTCCTGTTCTTCCTTGTATTTCTCCAGGCCATAATCTTCCTGACTTTCACTTCTGGGAATTTCTCACTTTTCTTAAACTTGTCACTTCTCACCTTTATGGTGACCTCTAGAGTTTTCCTTTCTGTTTTTTCACACCACCCACCTGCTTGAATCTTTACAATTTACTTTCCATTCTATTCTAGTCTAGTTGGATTATTTCAAACTATTGAAGTTGGATTATCCCCTGGATATACGATGCACTTATGCTGTCTGTCTGCCCCAGCACTGCTGCTTATACTAATTTCATCAGTGGAAAATTTTTCCTTCTTCCTCTTCTTTTAGTGCTTTAAATTTAAATGTACTCCTCCCTCTCTCCACTCAGGCCACAATCATGCTCAGTCTCCTCCTCTTCCAAAGCAATTTCCTTTGACCTTGCTGCCACTTACCTTTTTGAAGCTTAACCACTTTCACTTTGCCACTGTGTACTTCACTTTTATTTTCCCAATGTTTCCACTGCTTTCCTGAAACTTCTCTTTAAAATTGACCACTTGTGTTTTTATGTGACCTGGTGGTAAAAGGATTAACTTCCTAATTTTGGACTCCTGGATTTGAATTCTAGTGCCACCATTTGCTAATGTTTTGTGATTTTAGCAAGTTACTTAATTCCATGTCTCAATTATTTTATCCATAAAATAGGAATAATATTAGTAGGTATCTTTGAGGGTCAAGTGGAAGCATTAAATAAGTGTATGGAAAGTAATTCTAAAGATGCCTGATAAAAGTAGACTCAAGTCTCAGCTTTTTATTTTTTTAAAGCTGTTGTTTTTTTTAGTCTTTTTTTTGAACTGGTGACATTGGATACTGTCGAACAGTCCCTTTACTTTCATTCATTTATTTCTTCTCTGTATTCAGACAGTTTAATTCATATTAGGGTGTTTTATCCTTGAGCTCTTTGGAGTCTGTTTGACTTGAACTTCACCTTCTCTCTTTCTAGACAGTTTCTCTGGTGGTCCTTTGGTTACCACTTCCACTTTTCTGTGAATGCTTAACCAGATTATATTTCTAGACCCTCTTTTTCAGTTCTAGTCTTAGATTTATAAGTTTGTGCCAGGATGATTAATCAACCATATCTCCCTCTCAAAATCAGTTCTTTTCTTGACTTACCTGTTGTTAAAGGACCTGGTGATTGCAACAGTGTGTTTAAGAACATGGTTGTCAGATTGAGAGTCATGTTGTCTTGAGTCCTTCAAAGCCCAGGGAACCCATCTAGACCACTGCACACAGGCTCCGTTCTAAATCTAGAACTTCTATGTAGCTAAGCTGTATGTGGAAGGGAGTGGGGAGGCAATGCTTTACAGCAAATGCATTCCTTAATTTTTTTCAGTCAGTGAGGTAAATTTATACATTTGTTTCCTCACTAACTCAAAGTAGGATGCCTAGAAACTACTGCAAATTGTTAATTTTTGAAGGTTCTATTTTAAAGGTGTTGTAATCCTCTTGCAAAGCAGAACTGGTAAATATGTTAAAGTCATGTTCACCTTGCAGAGGAAAGTAGCAAACTGATTAAATGAGAGGATGCACAGCATGATTTTAAATAAGCAGAGGTGGTTTTTAGTGTGTTTCTGAGCTATCTTTGAGTAAGATAAGGATTTCCTCTAACTTACAGACTTGCCAGTGAAACACTGCATTTCATAGTGACATCATTAGCTCTGTGTTCTGTTCGCATGACTTGATGGAGCTTTATGATTGTTGGGAGTCAGACAGTGCTGTCCAGTGCTGGTTGAGTGTCCTGGGGATACCTGGGACACGTGGTGACTGGTAGCTGTCCTCCTGTGAACGATTGTCCTTTAAACACAGCTTCATCCCCTAATGGATCTCAATCTTTAGGGATTAAGCCCAGGAGGACTATTATAAACTAAGAAATGTAACTCAATTAACTGTAAATGATTTAAAATAAACTAATAGCTTTTCCATTTGCAAGAGTTAGCATCTAGGTGTCTTTGTTTTCCTTTATTTTTCTCCCTCTAATGAGTAATCATTATTTACTTTTGGCAAATGATTCATTTTTTTTGTTATAGGTATTAGAATAATTTTTAACAGTTTTATTGACTAATACTTTTAAAGTTCTTAGGAAAGTTTGATTTGATTGGAAGATGTCAGACAACATTTTTGATGTGAGTATGTTAATTAAAAGATCTAGTTTTAAAAAATTTTAGATGTTCTGACTTTTGGCATATCCTTGCATAGCCAGTATTATTTCCCAGATTTGACCTTGGTTTCACCCTGGGCTCAGTCCTGCTGCTCTTTGACAAGTCATCTCTTTACAGCCCTGTACAAAACAAATATTTTTATTACTGATAAATTTTGTGTATAACTACAGGATTAACTTATCCAAGGGATTGTAAATCAGTTGGCTTCCCTAGTCTATTTGAGTGGTTTTTTTCCTCTTGCATCATTTCATTTGAATTTTAGATCTTCATTTATGTAGAATTGCTATGTTAATTTGGTTGTTATTGAATGTTTTTCCACATTTCTGGTTGGCTATTCTCCTTTCATTTTCATACTTTCTTTTCATTTTCTTTTTAAAGTGTTCTCTAGAACAAACATGGAAGAAAATCTTGTGGCACTTGTAACCCAGTATGGGAAATTCAAGCCTAAACAAGTAAAATCTAATTATAGGATTGCTTTCTAGAGAGGAAGTGGATGTGTTCAAAAGAGTAAGGTAAAGGGTATGTGAAGTCTGGACTCACTTTTATGGAAAATCAAAGGAAATAGATCATTTTACTCTGCTTCTCTACTAATTTTATTTAGTTCTGTTCGGTTGTATTCTGAGGAAATTTAGATTTAAATAAAACATGGAAAACAGGTAGCATATATTAAATTTTGCTCATCTATCATTACCATTTTCGAGACTTAGAACAGGGTTCAGAAAATTAGTTGGCATTTTCAACTTTTTCATTCAGCATCTGTTTTTCGAGAGTGTCATTACTATGGTCAGTCACACTTTTAAAATTGAAGGAGTCATTAGCTGAGACAGACATGCAGTTCTGGTTCTGACATGAGCCTCATCAACTCACATCTGAGTGGCTTTTATGAGTTTTTTTGCATCATGCTTGGAAAATTTAGAAGGCATTTTAGAGAGCATCTAGGGCAATGCTTACTTTCTGAGATGAGGAAATAGATACAGTGAGCTGTTGCAAATTGTGTCAGCTCTAGCCTAGTTGGGAACAAGAAGGGACCTTCTGATCTCACTTTTGTGCCTTTCTCAGGAGTTGGGGTGCTTCAAAAGACAGATTTTTCTGATCTTTCACAGTTCACCAGTTTCTCTCAGAGGAAGAAGTCTCTCAGAGCACCATTTCTGAAACTCTTAGCACAAAGAGTTAAATTAACCAGTTTGAAAATGCACATTGATTTTGGTAGATAGATTTGTGATTGGAAGGGAATATAAATGTTAAAGTAATTAACTCTTAGAGAGAAATTACCAAAGTAGATACTGATTCTTTTAAATTATACTGTGTTGTTTTCCCTTATGCCCCAACATTTTGAGGATTGGTAGGAAAGCATGCAAGTTCCCTATCAATACTAGATATTACGGTGATTATTTAAGGTACAGCATTCTTGCTTTTGTGGAGGTTTGGTGTGAGAGACTATGGATTGAGTAATTGAATTGTAAAGCTATTGGACTGAACGCTTAGAAATTTCAAAAGGGTGTTTGATTATACTTCATTGTCTCTTGTAGAGTTCATTGTGATATTTCACTTAATTTAAGTCTCATTCCATTGATAGATGGCTGTTCCTATATATTTTTTTATTTTTACTGTTTAAAGAGTTTTTTCTTTAAAGTTTTTGACAGTAGGAAATGTTTTTCTTTTTTTCTTTTGGACATGCTAATTGCATCAGTTTGGGTTTGTTGGGAAGTTCTTCAATTTTGAATATTTTGTATAAAAAATTGTACTGAGTCATGATATTTTTTTTTCTCTTTTATAGCCAACACATATCTCTTTATGGTACAAGCTCGAGGCATAATGTTGAGAGAAAATGTGAAAACAATAGGACATATGATCAGGCTGTACACAAATAAAAACACTACACTCAATGGTACAGGTAAGGGTGTTTCCTACTTAAATCTTGCCTTCTATTTTTTATGCTTGTGGTCAGAAAGCAGTTAAACTGTGCCTGTCAAGCTCTGGTTTTGCCTACAGGTAACTCCGTATTAAAGATGAGACTATCTCCGGCTAATTGTACTGAGAGATTCTTTTATTCCTCAAGCCAGAACTGTCCCGTATTTGAGAATCTGTAAAAGACTAGTCAGAGATGTGATTGGGGATTGTGAAAAGATACTTAGAAATTAACTATAGGAGGATAATTTATTCATCTTAGTCATATTGCTATCTGTGTCCATTTTCATTCCTAAGATGTTTTCCCAACTATGTTTAGGAGATACTTGTACTTTTTTTCTTGTTATTTTTTAATTAGAGGCATTTCTTAATAATTTTATGACCTTTAAAAGGATTAGTGAAGAAATTATATTGAGTTGGAAATAAGTGACTGCTTTTGTGACTCTATTAGAATCAACAGAAGATTAAAATCTAAGTAATAGGCCAATTAATGATTTGATGATGGCATAGTTGATGTCTTGTAAGCTATTGGGGTAGAGTGTATACTCATCTAAGGCAGTGTTTCCACTCCGTTCCATTAAGTGTTAGTAGGTGTTGCTTTAAAGGATGCAATGACTGGTTGTCAGTTGTTGCATCTTGTCTTCATTTTGAATAGTTAAAATTAAGGATTTTAATTTGTGTTAGTAGTTCTTCATTGTTTCATTGTAAACTTCCCTCTCCTTCCTCAGCCCTGATAGAAAGTTGCTGTCTACCTGTCATAGGTTTTCTACCTGAAAGTGGATGTTAAAATAGTTTATCAGTTTTAGATGTAAACATTCAAGATTGTAGCATATTCATTTGCTCTCACATGTGCTTCTTTATAATCCATTGTAGTCATTGCCTAATATGTTTTATGATGTCACAAATCAAAATACTTGTAAACTGGTTTTTTTTTTTTTTTTCCTTTTTAACCATAAAGAAATTGTTTTAGGAAGACTGTCTCATCATAGTATTCTACCAGTGTAACTTATGCTCTGCTTTAACTGGTCTCCTAAATAGTAGGTAAATTTTTAGAGGAGTTTGAAATTTTCAAAATTTTCTATGACTTGTTTTAGTTGAATAAGTTGATCATGAAGTTGTTCACTGAAAGAGCATTTAACTGAACAGAGGTAGTTATATCTCTAAGTTACTGTATTTGTATAATGAATTCTGAAAATCTCTGCACAATCAGGTTATTTTTCTGGGGTGTGAATGAGTTATGTGTGAGTGTTGAATTTGATTGGAACTGATTAGTAGGCAAGATGATGTTTCCTCCAGCATCCTGTAACTGAAAAAAAAATTCTCTGCTTCCCTCACCAAGTCATCATTTCAATGAAGACTAGATAACCAATACACACTTTAAAATTTGCTCACTCTAATGACCTTTGAAAGTTTTGCATGTCAGGAATTGGGTATGGTTGCAACTCATCTGCAGTGGTTTAAACACATGAGATTTGCTTTCTATCTAAAAGATGGCTGGAAGGTAAAGGTTGTGTGAGTGTCTTCTCATGCTTTCCATCTTCTGCTCTGAATAAGATGGATGTTGGGGTTCATTTTTACATTTTCTTGGGAGGAGGTGGAAAGAGGAAAGACTAGTGTTCTTTCTGTTTTTGTGGTTTTTTTTTTTTTTTTTTTTTTTTTTTTTTTTTTTTTTTTTTTTTTTTTTTTTTTTTTTTTGAGACTAGGTCTTGCTATTTTTGCCCGTAGAACCGCAGACTCAATCAATCCTCGCCTCACCTTCCCAGATAGCTGGGATTACAGGTGCATGCCACCATGCCACCATGCCCAGCTATTTTTTTGGAACTAGTCTCGCTACGTGTCCCCAGTGTAACTTGAACCACTATCGCTGGCCCTGGCTGCGGCTTCCTAGGCTGCCACTTACAGGCATGCACCTCTATGCCTGGCTAGTGTTCTTTCTGAATGAATCTTCTTGGAAGTCCCACAGTTTTTCTGCTTATGTCTCATTTGTCAGAACTTGGTTGTAAGGCCAATGAGAATTGTAGTCTTCAAGTTGGGTACCTTTGGTGGTCTGAATGAAGTTATGTTCTGTTGTTACTTAAGGGGAAAAGGAAAATGGAGTTTTAGTTCGCAACTCTGAGGTTCTGCCAAATTCATTTACATTGAACTGTTAATACACTTTACTTAACTAGATGCTGGAGACACAGTATTAAGAAAAACATTCCTCCTTTATGTGAGAATCTCCAGATTACTGGGAGTAGAAACATATTCGTAATACAATTGTTTATTTCTACACATACTTATATAAATATGATCTGCCTTAGTGAAGATAATGGCCAATAAGGTATACACACCTTACTAAACTCTTGGGGAGAATTGTTATATGTGTACTAACTAATTAAAAATTTTTAATTTAAATCTAATTTTAAGAGTTCTCATAAAAAAAACATTGTAACTGTGGGATGACAGATGTTAACTAAGTTTGTGATGATCATTTTGTAACTTATCAGTCATTATGCTGCATACACTAAACTAGTGATAAAAATAGCTTATCAAAGAATAAAATTGAACACTTAATGGCACTTAATGGCAGATTGTGATGTTTATAAGTACATTTGATTTTCAAAAGGAGTTTTTAACATTGTACCCGAGTTTCTGAGCTGTAAATAGATATATATTTATATTTGTAAAGATATTATATACTCTCAATCAAATGGGGCCTTGCCTTGTGGCCTCGGCAGTTGGTCAAATTATGAAAACAAGATGTTTACTGAATAATAACTAAAACAAACGAGAAGGGTCCTGTGATGTGAAAGTTGGTAGGTTTGTTAGAAGTAACCCAACTTAATTATTTGGTAGATGCAGAGTCTGGGGATTCCGATGCTGCCAGACGAGATAAGGTGGTAGCAAACTGGATTTAGTTTCATTTAGTTTCTGTTAGTTTTAAGCTACAAAGTACTTAAACATCCTGCTTTGGTCCTCTTTCCCTTGAGTGATAAGATCCACTGAAAGTTGAATAGGGAGCCTTGCCCAGTAGTGTTTATTCTTTTTCCCTTTTCTTTGGGTGTGGCTCTGGAAGGGAGGAGAAGGCTAGGGCCTCAGAACTCACTGTGTTTTTATCCATTCATTAGATGAAATAATGTCTGCAGTTTACAGTACTTGTGGTAGCTTAGTCTGCAGTATGTCTACATATACAACCTTTAAACACTGCTCCCAATTTTGAAAATAGTAGTTACACGAGATGGATTTAACCACCTTAGTAGGAATGATTTTGTAGGCTTAATTTAACATAATCTCCAGAAACTTAGCAGTTTTTATTATTGCTCACTGGGTGATTTGCTCAGTCATGTGCTTTATTCTTTATTAAGTAAATTTTTAATTGATCATTAGGAGGTTTGTATTATATTCTGACAGTGACTGTTGCCTTCTCTGTGTGCTATATCTTTTTACAGTCTTAGCAAGTTTGTACTATGTTATTGATACTAGAAATCAAAGGCAGTTTGATTTCAGCTGACAGAGGTATTCAGACTGTTGGTGGTGGTGATGGTGGTTTGTGTGTGACTATCATTTATAATACACTGGAATGATATAAGTACCATTGGATACAGTGATCTAGGGGTATAGAGACATTTCGGTATGTATGATGATGAATTATGATGCTTATAATCATTATAATGTGGATATATAGAACACGTGTAGGTTCAAAACTTTGCATTTAAAGGAAGTGAATATACTGATATTGTATTTCTTTTAAGTGTTTTTAATTTGAATTTTTAAAAACTGATGAAAGTGATCCATGATTTCTTTTTTTAGAATCACTCATTCTAGGAGTAAAATAAAAAAATGAAAGTCTTGTTTCAAGATTCCTCAGGGAAATACCATAAATTGTTTATTTTACAGACATGTCTAGAGAACTTAAAGGTATTGTGAGTTAAATGTAGATAGAATCATAAGGGAAGGGGTCCGAGATATTAATAAGAATTCGTAAATTATGAAGAATAAGATAGTCCTCTTATTTAATTACATAATGTTAAGAAATAGTGAAAGGGTTTAACTTTTATGTTTCAGTGAGGATGTGATCTGGGCTTACAGCCTTTTGCTTGCTGGTCATTGGTGGACAGACCTTTCTTTTAAATCACATGCCCATTCACCTTCTTTTCTCTTTTTTATCAGACTTGTTATCAGACTAGTTCAGATTGGAATGTCTCTGTCATAGGAGCAATTTGCTGAAGGTTGAATGACTATCTTCCCAGTACCCTAAGGTGTCTGCTAGAGCTTCATTTCTGTGGGTTCATGGTTTGTAGTCTAGGCAATTAAATAGTAGTTTAGTTGACTGTTTCCTTACTGCATTTGGTCTCATCCCTTGGACTGGCTTCTTCTTGCATAGGAAACTGACACATCATGGTTCCCAGATTTGCGTATGAGATGTTTGTTCCGGAATTGAGCTGAAGTGTGATCTCTTTGGTTCTTTAGAAACCTGGAAATGACAACTGAACTAGGACCAAAGGAGGCACTATGTTGTGTCTTTCCATGAACCACAAAGTTGGTGTGTAGGAGCAGGGGTGTGAACATAGCACTGACACTGGTGCTAGACCCATGACTCTGTGCTGTATGACTTGCTGAATATGAAGATAGTAGATCTAGTGTACTAGTTCCTGGGCTTCCCAGGGACTGTCCTCCATCTGTTGAGAACTAAAGATTTCAAAGGGACTGTGTTAGAAAAGTAAGTTCACTGGGTAAATCATAGTTTATGTGTGGGGTGCCCTCTGTTCTGTGGGTGCTGGAGCCAGCGTGCTGTGGCTGTGTGACCCTTCAGCACACCCTTGGCTGATTGGATCCCTGGTGGACTTCCCATCAGTCTGGCTCTTCCAGGGAGAGTGGGAGCCGGTATTCTCACAGGGTGGCAGATGGGTCTGCATGTGTGTGGACTTGAACTAGGCCCAGCCACTCTGAATTTGTGCAGGGGTTCCTTTGGGAAATCATGCTGAGAGGTATCTGGTAGTGGTGAGGGATATGAGAATAACCATGGCAGCTGTATTTTGTAATAATTGCTTTTAAGTGCTTCTGTAAATTTCATGTTGTAGGCACACACAATGGTAGTGTGACCTATCTCATACTAGGAACAAAGCAAAAGGCACTTTTTTGGTTGTAACTTTTCTCTTTCTCTCCAAGATTATCCTGAAGGCAATAATTCAAGCGATTACCTCATTCAAACAACAACATATCTTCCAGAAAACTTCACTTATTCACCATACCTCCCCTGCCCAGAAAAACTACCTTATATGAGTAAGTGTCATCTAATTTTGATTCACTGTTACCTTGTATTATAATAAAATAATAAAAATCACATGATTTGAGCATACCAGACTTGGATCATGACTGTTGGGGCTAATATTCATATGCATGTTATTTGATGTTTTGGGACTTTTTTTTTTTTTTTTTTTTGCAAAGCATTTATTTGGAGGGGGGAGAAGGTTTGAAAATTGAAGGAAAAACTTATTCCTTACGTGCAGCACAAACCTTGACTAGTTTGATGTGCATTCTTACAGGTTGTTTTAAAATTTTTTTCATCAAAACTATAAATTAAGAAACTAATCTAAGAAACTATAAATGAGTTTTAAGAATTTATATAGATGCTCTTAAAATTTGATTTCATTCTGTAACTTGGTTTCTTAATTTTTTGATGATAGTCTTGGTTGATACATATAGATTTATATTTTTCCCTTGATTGCTGTAGATAGTATATTTTTGAGTAAATGTGTACATATATATATATGTAAATACAATTTATTTGCCTTTTACTTTGCTGGTGGAAATTAGGTGGTTCACACTTTTCTTGCTGTTGCAAGCAGTGCTGTAAGAAAATCAGAGTGGAGATTTCCCTGTGCATTGCCTGTGCACTCCAGGGTTCATTCCTAGAAGTGGAAGTGCTGGTTATGCTGGCTGAGTTGTGCTTGAAGGCAGCTGCCTCAAGTTTTGTCCACACTAGAAAAGCAGGATGTACCACTCTCATGTTGTGACAAACTTCTGAATTTCTGTTACCCTTACAGATTGTTATTATTACAAATAAGAAAAGGTAGCTCCTTGTTTCAGTTTTCATTTTGCTCATTCATAGTGGGTTTGAGTAACTTTCCATGTGCTTATGAGTGATTTAGTTTTTTCTGTCCTGTGACTCAGTCATGTGCTTTATCAGCTCCCTAGTGGTTTAATTAGGGTTTTGTACTGATGAGTCGATGTTTCATATATATGTGTCTACATTAGCAGTGACTGTTGTCTGTCTGTGTGTTGTAATACGTTTCATGATCCCTGGCCTGTCTTTTCATTTGGTTTATGGTGTCTTTTATTTTTGCATGAGTTTAAAAATATGTTTTCAATTTAGACTCATAATAAAGTATTAGACTCAAAATAAAAATATTAGACTCATAATAAAGTTTCTTTTTTTTGTTTTAAGAAAGTGTTCCCTACTCTAAAGTAATACCTTATTCCTTCAAATAATTGTATAATTTATTTTCTACTTGGTGTAGGGATCAAAGTACTGTATCTGAGACATATTTTTCAAAATTATTAAGACTATATATTATTATCATTTTTTTCATTATAATTATTTTTGAAAAACATTACAGTCATTTCGAAGTCCAAGGCTGTTATCTTGGTGGTTTTTTCTTTGACTCCCCCTGCATTCTTTGTACATATAAATTTGTATTTTAATTATTATATAATTGAAAAATTTAAATAAACATCTTTTTGAATTACTTGTTATCCCATATGATCTGGTATTCTCAGTATGTTAAAGTGCTTTTTATGGCTTTATATGATTTTTTTT
>PVHY01032073.1:0-12137 GCA_004024945.1 Uropsilus gracilis | reverse complement strand
CCCTCTCCCCGGAACGCCCCTGGCTCTGGTGGCCACTTCCTTTTCATCACCAGGCTTGCAGGTCCAGTGTCTCTTGTCTTTCTGAAAAGCCACCCTCACCCCCATCCTCTGCCCTGTTATGCCATGTTCTTTTCTTCGTGGCCAGGCACTCTCCTGCCTCAGGGCATCTCTGCTGGCTCCCCGATAACTTGAAGGTCCCTCACCTCCCCCTGGTCTGATTCAGACTCTCTGGCCATCCTTGCTCATGTCCCCTGTCCCTTGCCCTATCCCTTCATAGTGTCTTCTCAGGGTTAGTCTTTCTTCCTGAGCCCTGCTAACCAGCTACAGTGGATACATTAGCCACTCTGGTATATGTTACTCCCAGAAGGCTGGGGCATTCGTCTCGGCCACTTTGTGTTCCTAGTGCCTGGAGGAGGGCCAGCACAGCAGATGTTTGTTGAATGGACGCCTAGGCCTTACTGTTACCTGGTTTGATCGTGTTGTTTATTGTCTGGCACTGCCCCTTCTCCGGTTAGCAGCTCCCACCCGGGGGCAGCACAGCGAGCGTGGTGTCATTGTGTGCCCATGTTCATTTCTTACCAGCGCTGGAGCGCCCAGCCCCTTCTGGTGGCCCTGAGGCAGTGGGTCTGACAGAAGAGCTGGGCGCTGACACCTACCCCACCTCTCTCGGCCCAGGAGGGAGATGACAAAATCGAGTACCGTGCCTGGAACCCCTTTCGCTCCAAGTTGGCGGCGGCAATCCTGGGAGGTGTAGACCAGATCCACATCAAGCCTGGGGCCAAGGTGCTGTACCTCGGGGCTGCCTCGGGCACAACCGTCTCCCACGTCTCAGATATCGTAGGCCCGGTGAGTAGATGAAGGGGCGGTGGTAGGTGGTGTAGGTAAGAGCTACTCGGGGTAGGGAAAGCCACCTCTCCTCTGCCAACCTGGAGTCTGAGGCATTGGCTGCTTCCCTGCAGTGTGTGACTGGGAGCCAGGCCCTTCCCTCTGCACGGGCCTGTGAGTGAAAGGAGTAACTTGAACCAGGTGGTCCAAAACCTTCCACTCTGAAGTTCTTGGCCTGAGGGAGGAGGCTGTGGCGTGACATCCAGCGTTAGGGACTACGGCTAAGGGTATAGATACCAGAGTAGTGGATTCGGTTGCCCTTTCCAAAAATGTATATTCCCCAGATCCTGGTTTCTCTTGAAGGTATGGGAGACCTCCATCTCCAGACCACATGTCTGCATGGCTACAGAGGCTCCCTGATCGGGGGACACCCACAAATCTCAGTCTCGGCTCTTCCCACTGCATAACCTGGGCCGCATGGTTTAGTTGCTTGCAAACACCAGGCTCTCTACCAGCATTTATGTGAAGTGACTTTCAGCAGGTTACTTAATCTGAGCCTCCGTTTACCTCTCTGGCAAAGATAATTCCTATAAAGCACACACCGCAGTGCCTGACCCATTGCAAATTCCCTTGGCTGTTATGATTTCATCTCTGTATCTTCACTTCCTGTTTTTAAGCCTGTATCGGGCCTGGCCTCTCAGCAGGCAAAGTGGGGTTGAATTATCTTTGGCTGATGACATCTCTAGACTTCAGTTTATTGTCTGTAAAATGGACATGACAGCAGTTGTTAAGTGATAGGGTCTTGATGGGGAGGGTTGAAGAGATAACTTTGTGCAGTGTGGGCCCAAAGTGGGCAGTGGTAACATTGTTGTTATTGATTGGATTTCTTTTAGGATGGTCTAGTCTACGCAGTTGAGTTCTCTCACCGCTCTGGCCGTGATCTCATTAACTTGGCCAAGAAAAGAACCAACATTATTCCTGTCATTGAAGATGCCCGGCACCCACACAAATACCGCATGCTCATCGGTGAGGGGTCTAGGGAAGGGGTGCAGGCAGGGAACAACCGGTTTGACAGGCAGGAAATCAAATCAGAGCCCTTATTTGGATGGAATTGGAATGGATGAGCAGGCCTCGAGTCTGCAGGGATGAAAAGAGTTGGGGGAGCCAGGTGAGGTTGTAGAGGCATGGGGCCAGTCTCCTCTCCTTCATTCTCCTGTCCCTTTCCTTGGACCCCTGAACTTCCTTTCTCCCTCCAGAACTTGATACTCTTCCAACTATCCCTGGCTTGTATATAAAAGCCTCCTTCAGAGATCCCTTATCTTGATCTGGTGAAATCCTAACTCCAAAAGCATAAACTGAGCATGGCCTGGCTTAGAGGGTTCCATTGTAAATATTAATAATTGTGTAAAAAATAATGCAAAAGCACAATGTGAAAATGAAACACCTTATACCCTCAGAGGTAACTGATAGGAACAATTTGATATCTGCTTCTCCCAGCTTTTAAAAAGTCATTTTTGTTATACCATTCTTTTTTTATTTTTCATTTTTTAACTTATACTGCCTTAGAAATACTGCTTTACATTCTGCTGGCTTTTCTTTCTGTAAACCTCCTCATCCCCCACCCCACTGTGCGCTCACATAACACCCTTTGTCCTGCGTCTTGCTTTCATTTGACAATCCTGCAGACGCTCTTGCCTGTAAGTGCTTACCTTTACTTGACTTTTTTGATGACATGTCTGTCTCCCCCCCAGACCTGGGAGCGTCTCGAGGGCAGGGTCCGGGTCTGACTCGTCTCTGTGTCCCCCACGCCCGGCCCAGGGCTGCCACAGAGTAGGTGGCAACCATGCTTTACAAGAGAAGTGAATGAATGTTTTGACTGTGGGTTTTGGACCCATTTGGGGGGCACTTTGGAGGGAGGTGTACCAATGTGGGGGGAGTAAGACTGGAGGCAGGGAGAATCTGCCAAGAACCTGCTGGTGATGGGGCGTAGACCCCATGGGAGGACCTGGGAAGATCCAGTGGGTCCAGATTTTAACTGTCACTTCTTTCTTTCTAGCAATGGTAGATGTGATCTTTGCTGATGTGGCCCAACCTGACCAGACCCGGATTGTGGCCCTGAATGCTCACACCTTCCTACGTAACGGAGGACACTTTGTGATTTCCATTAAGGTGTGGGACTTGGAGGAGTCTAAGCTGTCATGAAGCCAATCAAACCAAGGGCCCCACCATCCCTCCCTTCCCCCCACTTAGTTAACTATAGCCTCTAACTTTTACCCTACTCCCTGCAAGCCACTTCCTACCCCCAGTCAAATAGCACATGATGGAAAATGTCTAACAAAACACAGAAATCTATTTTAAATTTATATATATGGAACTGTTTAAAGCAGTCTGGTTGTTATAAATGCTTACCTAGCATTTTAAAAGCATTTTATTCTGAAATATAGAGAACTGTACTCTTCAGCCAGATTTTCCATGCATAGCCTTTTGCTACATTTGAATATTCTTAGCTGTACTATTACTATTGAGGAGAATGTTAAAGGAAGGAAAAAAATTTACTATTAAGTTTAAATACTGACTTAGGATTCCTTTCAAAACCAAATGTAAGACTGATGAAGCCTTTTTCCAGCTTTCCAAAGTCTGAGTTTTACTGAGCTGCGGATAAAAATGTTTCTAGTTTAAAAAGCAAACAGGGAAAGCAGCCCAAAGCCTTGCTGCTGACCTCAAGTTCTCACTCCTCTGCAGGCCAACTGCATTGATTCCACAGCCTCAGCGGAAGCCGTGTTTGCCTCTGAAGTGAAAAAGATGCAGCAGGAGAACATGAAACCCCAGGAGCAGCTGACCCTAGAGCCATATGAGAGGGACCACGCAGTGGTCGTGGGTGTGTACAGGTGAGCTGGGGACCCAGCAGTGATCCTCGACCAGGGTCTCTGCCCCTGTACTGGGAGATGGTTGCAGCCTGTCACTGAAGTGCTGACTGCAATGCTCATCTCCCTACAGGCCGCCCCCCAAGGTGAAGAACTGAAGCCCAGCACCATCTGGATTGCGAGAGACTGTTGCTACCTTTATGCGTGTGTTTTTTCTATTAAAAGACTCATCTGTCCCTCCTGCCTGCCGCTGATTGCCTGACAACCTTGGTTGACAACCGGGCGCATGCGCCCTCGGTCACCTGCACAGTGGCGGGACGTTCTCATTGGTCCATATAGCGCATGCTCCATTCTTAGCTGTTTTGGGCGGGGTTGGGAGCGGCACTGCGCATGTATGCCAGTAAGCGCGGCTGAGCGCAGGCGCAGTGTTACACCGGGTCACGTGAGGTGGAGCCGCTGGGGGGTGGGGGCGGAGCCTAGGGCTGGGGGGGGCCGGTTTGTTGTGGTCGCCATTTTGCTGGTTGCATTACTGGGTAATCGGGGCCCTGGCTCGCCGCGTCCGCCGGATAACTTCAGCCAGTGGGCAGGTCTGAGCTCGGGCTTCCCGAGCAGCTTGAATCCCCTTGCCCGCGCCCTCAGGTAACGACGCAGTTGTGAGTGGGATGGCAGCTCTCGCAGGAAGGGGGCCGTCGGGGACCCGCCCTGTCGGCTTTGCCATGGCACTTAGCACGAGGCCGCGGTTGGAGAGGAGGGGTGGCGGGCAGGTGCAGGTGGTGCCTGGCTATTCATAGTTGGGTTCCTGGAAGCCGCCGAGCCCGAGGGAACGATCTTGGGAGGGGGGCTGGGAGGGGGTAGCGGGCGGGCTCCCGCCCTTTGTTTAGGCTCAGCTCGGCGGCTGCTTCGTTGTCTCCTAGCAACAGCTGCCTTGGGCTGTGATTGGCTGCGCTCGTGGCCTTTGCAGCCAATGGTACGATTGTTGCCATGGCAGGTGCGAACTGCCAACCTCGGTTCGGCCCCGCCCGCCAGGACTCCCCCGACTGGGGCGGGCCTCCAGGGTGGAAGGCGGGACCCCGGGGTCCCCGGGGTCGAGTGGCTGCGCGGGGCGGGCCGGAGGGGTGAGGGTTAACCCGCCCCTCCCCCATCCACCTGCTTTCCCCCTCCCCCGCGTGGCCCGGGCTGACCCTCGTTCTCTCCCCGCCCCCGGCGGCGGCGGCAGCAGCGGCAGCGGTGGCTGCCGCTGCTGCTGTTGTCACCCACCAGGCCTCCTGTCCCGCTTGCCCTCCCAGCCGCGGGGCTTGCTGGGCCGGCCCGGCTGGGACGGGAGGCTGTTCCCTCGCCGCCATGCTGGCCGCTCGCCCACCCCACTGGGGGCCCCATCGCGCCCCAGCCCCCCGTGGGCCCCGCGCCAGCCCCGACTCGGGTAGGGGCTGGAGGCTGGAGACAGTCTTGGTGTGGGAGGGACCGGGGAAGGGGTCGTTTGGGTAGGATCTCCCGGAGACCTCGAGAAGGGGTGGTGGAGGAACAAGATTTGGCATAAGAAAAAGGAATCTGAAGAAGTAGAGGGCCTGTGGGGAGAGAATTGTGTATGACACCCAGTCTGGGAGGGGAGACCTCTGATGTTTGGGAAATTTGGCTATGGGGGCCTTCCAGGAATGGAAGTTACTGAGCGACCCAGGTATAGTGAGGCGTGACTGGAGAAAGGGTCCTGGTAGGAAGATTGGATGGAGGGGAAAGGAAGTAGGATCCAGTGTTAGAGACAGAAGGAAGATCACTTTAAACTGACGGAAGAGATGCCTTCCCCTTGCTCCCATCAGGAGTGGGGCATCTTGATTGGAAGGAGGACCTTCAAGTAATATGGGAAACAGCTCTGAAATGGCATGGGGGAACTGGAACATGGTATGGGGAAATGGTCTGGAGGGGTGCCTGATTTAGGAGGAAATTATGTAGGTAAGAGAACTTGGCATGGGAACGGCCCTGTGGGAAAAGTGTACGTGGGTGAACGAGTGCCATCGGACTAGGACTCTGTGATGTAGGGGTTCTCAGATAACCTTGGTGTGGTCAGGAGGTCCCCGAGGACCCCAATGTGGTCTCAGACACCGGCAGAGACTTCTGCTATGCTTTTGGAGGGGCCAGAAGGACTCTGATGTGGTTTCAACGGACCCTACAGTTCTCTGGGTTGGGGAACTCTACTGAGAAGGGTAGATCTTGAGGCAGTGGGACATTATGACAAAAGATGAAGTCCTTTTCAGGGAAACCTACAGGAGGATGGGATCTAGTGTGGTGGGACCCTGGGGAGGACTTGAGTAGAAATGGGAGGAAAAGCATATCCCCCGCTCCCTATACCCTCTGTGGTTTCTGTCTTTTCCTCCCCCCAAATTATTGGCGTCTTGTCCTTCCTTGTCATGGTCCATATCCCTGCCTGAATCCCAACCATTACTTTTCATGCGTTCGCTGTTTTGTACTACCTAATTCACTTATTTGGAAATTACTTGCTGAGGGCGTTCACTGTGTCCCCCTCCCCTGCCCCGCCACACCCCTTCCCTCTATTGCCACCTGTTGCTCTGTTGCACTTTTTTCCTTCCCGCTGTGTCCTGCCCTCTGATGTCTCCCTCCTTCCCTCCGGCATTGCCCCACGCATCCTTGTTGTTCCCCTGCCTCTGCCTGCTCTCAGGTCTCAGCGGCGGTGGCAGCCGAGGTGCAGGATGCGAGAAGGCGCCCCCCGGCCGGGCTCCCGCTCCAGGCCTCACTCCCCTGCGGCCCTCTGAGCCCACCATGGCCGTTCCACCGGGCCATGGTCCCTTCTCTGGCTTCCCGGGGCCCCAGGAGCACACGCAGGTATGCATTCAGCTGACTCCTTGCCTTCCTGGGGCGGGTAGGGGCGTTGGGGATGGAAGGGTCTTGGGGCCAAAAGATCCCAAGACAGTTGTCGCCTGTGTGGGAGAATAGTGAAGGGTCTGACAAGACGGGGAGATAACAGGAGTTTCTGGCCGTCTAGGTTTGGAGAACCTGCGTTCAAATCCTGCTATAATAGTTGAGTTACTTAAAGGCTGGGCACAGTGGCTCGTGCTTGTAAGCTTCAACCTATGAAACGGCCGGGGCTAGGGATCGCGGTTCGAGTCCCGCCTGGGGCCCGTATAGCGAGACCTAGTTCCAAAAAAATAGCTGGGCGTGCTGGTACGCGCCTGTAATCCCAGCTACTTGGGAAGCTGAGGCTGGGGATGGCTTGAGTCTGTGGTACCCCGGGCAACGAGAGCCTGCGGTTCCATGGGCAAAAATAGCAAGACCTAGTCTCAAAAAAAAAAAAAAATAGTTGAGTTACTTAGGCTCTCCTCACTTCAGTTTTCTAATCTGTAAAATGGGGTGAGCATTGATATCTACCACTAGGGTTGTTCTGAGAATGAAAGGAACTAGAGGAAAACTTGTAAAATGTTGAGAACAGTGCCTCGCACATAGTAAACACTCAATAGATGTTCCCTAAAGTAGGAGTAGATGGAATGAGAGAGGAGGAGAGTTGAGCCTGAGGGTCTTGGAGCCAGCAGCACCTGGGGTACAAGGTGGAGACTAAAGGGTTCTGAAACAGAATATGAAGTCGGAGGGAGCAGGAAGTCCAGGGAGCTGGACCTAAGACCCTGGGGCAACCAAAGTATGCAGAGATGCTCAGGGGAGGGGGTAGTGAGATATGGGAAAGGCTGCAAGGGATAGGGGTAAAGCAAGATAGGAAGCCCTCATGATGGATAGCCAAGCGGAAGGATTGGCCGAACCTGGGTTTTCTATATGCTGTCTCCCACTGAGGTCCAGAAACGACTTAAGGTATGGGAAGAAAGATCAGGAGTAAATAGTTCACTCATTCATTTACTCAGCAAGTCTCTCAGGAACCACCGTTTTGTGCCAGGCCCTGCTGCACTGGAGAGACATGAGAACAAGGCAGAGTCCCTCAGGGACTTCCTGTTCAACTAGGCAGTGCCCAGATACATACATACATGGTGGTGATGAGCCGGTTGCTGATAATACTTCTTCCTGAGGTTGGAGGGGAAAGCTTGTCCTCAATGCCACCCCTGCCCCCCAGGTACTGCCTGATGTGCGGCTACTGCCACGGAGGCTGCCCTTGGCCTTCCGGGATGCGAACTCAGCCCCCCTGCGCAAGCTCTCCGTGGACCTCATCAAGACCTATAAGCACATCAATGAGGTGGGCAGGGTGCGGGGACCCAAGCTGGTTGCTGAGGGGTTCAGGCTACTCCCATCGGTCACTCACGGTCCTTGTTGTTGGCCCGGCAGGTATACTATGCGAAGAAGAAGCGGCGGGCCCAGCAGGTGCCACCTCAGGACTCGAGCACCAAGAAGGAAAAGAAGGTCCTGAACCACGGCTACGATGACGACAACCACGACTACATTGTGCGCAGTGGCGAGCGGTGGCTGGAGCGCTATGAGATTGACTCCCTCATTGGCAAGGGCTCCTTTGGCCAGGTGTGGGCCGCCCCCTCCCCGCTCTAGTTCAGGGACTAGGGGGCATGGGCACCTGCTGACAAGGACCCAGGCAACCCATGTTCAGTGGCTTCAGGGCCCATGGTGGGCCACTCACCCTAGCCATGTGGCTTCCCTGGGCCTTGCTTTCCTTTTCTGGAGTAGCCGTGCAAGTCAGGGGACCTGCTGCAGAAGTGCGGGTCTGCTCTTCCTGCCAGGGCCCGACCTGGTGAACGCTCAGTGCTTGGCTGAAGGGAGAGGAGCAGTGCCTGCACCCACCCCCTCACTTCAGGCTGTGTCCTGCCGGCAGGTGGTGAAAGCCTATGACCATCAGACCCAGGAGCTGGTGGCCATCAAGATCATCAAGAACAAGAAGGCCTTCCTGAACCAGGCCCAGATCGAGCTGCGGCTGCTGGAGCTGATGAACCAGCACGACACGGAGATGAAGTACTACATTGGTGAGGCCCGGGCAGCGGGTGGCTTGGGGCCGGGGCTCCCTGGAGTGCAGGGCACAGTTGATGAGGTCTGTGTTACCCCAACATCAATCATCTCCCACCACTTGCGCCATTTCTGTCCTCAGATAGGGCTGCTCAGAGGATATGAAGTGTTCACTCAGGGCCGGCATCTGTTGTGAGCAGTTGACAGAAGTGACTAGCTTAATCCTTCTGGGCAGAGCGGGTGTTGCCATTGCTTGGAGAGGCAGCCCCGGGCCTTGGGGTGCTGCACGAGGCTGCAGGCTATGGGCCTGCCAGAGCTGTAATTTGATCGGCAATCGATTCCAGAGCCTGCCTTCCTAATGTCCGCGCCAGTCTTTCCCTCTGCACTGACTCCTCTTAGGAAAAGCAAGTAGATTTGAAGAGTGCTTCTTTTTAAAGGAATGTGTGCATCCTGACGGCAAATAGAAAAAGTGTCCCTTCCCACAAAGATACACTGGAAAAAACTGAAATGGCTGTACGGTTAAAGCAGGAATTAGAGGCTAGCTTTATGGACCTTTTAGCACCTATTGGAAACTCTCTGTGGTTTAGTCAGAAAGTTTGACAGGGACTTGAATGGAGAGTTAACTTCCAGTGAGAATCCAGTCACACCCCCTGTGGAAACACCCCAGTAGCCACTGCAGTTGCCCCGGGCTCCAGGAGCAGAGACTGGCTTCTCTGCTGCTTCTCCTCAGCCACCCAGCACCCCAGGCTGCGTGGGGTGCTGAGCAGGCTTCCTCTTGGTCAGCCCATCCCTGTCCCCTGGCCCGCAGTGCACCTGAAGCGGCACTTCATGTTCCGGAACCACCTGTGCCTGGTGTTCGAGCTGCTTTCCTACAACCTGTACGACCTCCTGCGCAACACACACTTCCGCGGGGTCTCTCTGAACCTGACACGGAAGCTGGCGCAGCAGCTCTGCACGGCGCTGCTCTTCCTGGCCACCCCCGAGCTCAGCATCATCCACTGCGACCTCAAGCCTGAGAACATCCTGCTCTGCAACCCCAAGCGCAGTGCCATCAAGATTGTCGACTTTGGCAGCTCCTGCCAGCTTGGCCAGCGGGTGCGGCCCGGGGTGGCCCGTGTGGTGCCTGGGGCGCCGTGGCAGGGGAGAGGGGAGGAGGGCGTTGTGGACTGTGGGTAGGTGTGGAGGGTGGCGCCAGGGGGTCAAGGTGGTCCCTATTGCAGGGTATGTGCGACAGGAAAAGCAGACTCAAAGCCTGAGTGGACAGGGCCTGTGCGGAGGCTGCTGGATAGTGGCAGGGTCAAGCTGGGTTGACTTTAAGTCTGGGATGGCCGTTTGCTGAGAGTTGTTTACCCCGAGCTCTCAGGCGGGGGGCAGACGCTTCCCATGACCAAGGGCAGTAGCCACAAAAGGGTCCAGGTTGGGGGGCCTGCCAACCTCTGACAAGCGACCAAGAGGGGTTGAGGGTCAGGCTAGGCGAGACTCGACCAGCAGAGCCTCCAGACGCTGATGACTAGATGATGGTACCAGCTCCTGCACAGTTGGCATTGGGGCGTCAGAACTGGAAGCCACCACCCCTGAATTTGAGGACAGGATTCCCTCAGTTCTGTCAGCTGTGCTGTGTCAGTGCTGACACAGTGATGTGGACCCTCAGCGTTGGGATTCCAGTGGCACTGGTAGGGAGACTGGAACCTCTAACTGTCACTCTCTGTTCCCCCAGATCTACCAGTACATCCAGAGCCGCTTCTACCGCTCGCCCGAGGTGCTCCTGGGCACACCCTACGACCTGGCCATCGACATGTGGTCCCTGGGCTGCATCCTCGTGGAGATGCACACCGGAGAGCCCCTCTTCAGCGGCTCCAATGAGGTGTGCTCCCGCGGAGGGGGTGTGCTGGAGGGGGTGCTGGCCGGGCTGGCCTGATGACCCTGACTGCCCGCCTGCTCACAGGTGGACCAGATGAACCGGATTGTGGAGGTGCTGGGCATCCCACCAGCCCCCATGCTGGACCAGGCACCCAAGGCTCGAAAGTACTTTGAGCGGTTGCCTGGGGGTGGCTGGACCCTACGAAGGACAAAGGAACTCAGGAAGGTGCGGCCCCCGCCCCATGCCGCTCCTTCTACCCCAACGGCCCCTCACTCTCTCACACTTGGGGCTCCCTCTCTCCCTGCTTCCTCTCCCTATGTCTTTCCCTTCCTTCCTCTGCCCCTTGTCTGTCTTTCCACCCCTGCCCACCCCATCTCTCCTACCCACCCCACTCTTCTTAGCTTCTCTCTTTCCACTTTCTCTCTTGTGCCTCTGTTTCCCCGTGTGTGTCTCCCTGCCCCTCCTGCCCACTGACGGCCACTCTCTTGCCCCCCCTCCCACCCCCTCCCTGCCAGGATTACCAGGGCCCCGGGACACGGCGGCTGCAGGAGGTGCTGGGCGTGCAGACGGGCGGGCCCGGGGGCCGGCGGGCGGGGGAGCCGGGCCACAGCCCCGCCGACTACCTCCGCTTCCAGGACCTGGTGCTGCGCATGCTGGAGTATGAGCCCGCTGCCCGCATCAGCCCACTGGGGGCTCTGCAGCACGGCTTCTTCCGCCGCACGGCTGATGAGGCCACCAACACGGGCCCGGCAGGCAGCAGTGCCTCCACCTCGCCCGCACCCCTCGACACCTGCCCCTCCTCCAGCACCGCCAGCTCCATCTCCAGCTCTGGTGGGTGCCCAGTGCCAGTCAGGGTAGAACAGGGGTGGCCTGACCTGTGGGACCTTCACCTAGAGCTTTGAGGCCACTTGATCATGAACTGCAAAATGGGTGGGGAGCCGAACCCTCATGTTCTGAAGTTCTGAAACCAAGCTGGGGGTCAGACCTCTAAAGCTGATTCTAGCTCTACTAGCCCAAACTGAACTCTGACCCCAGATCTCAAAACTGAGCCCAAGTCTCCAGATGGGCTCTGGTCCCAAAGCCCAAACCTGAGCCATCAACCACACAGCCAGCAGGAAACCCAGCCACCCCCTCTCCTCACAGAAGGCCTCTTCTCTCCTTCCCTGGCACTTCCAGGAGGTTCCAGTGGCTCCTCCAATGACAACCGGGCTTACCGCTATAGCAACCGATATTGTGGGGGCCCTGGACCCCCCATCACCGACTGTGAGATGAACAGCCCCCAGGTACGGGGGTCTTAGGGGCTTTGGAACTGGGTGGTGGGTACCGGGATCTTAGAACCTGAGTTGAGTCTCCCTCACATACTGTTCCTTTGTTCCTTTAGGTCCCACCCTCCCAGCCACTGCGCCCTTGGGCAGGGGGTGATGTGCCCCACAAGACACATCAGGCTTCTGCCTCGGCCACGTCACTGCCAGGGGCCGGGGCTCAGTTACCCCCCCAGCCCCGATGCCTTGGCCGTCCCCCGTCACCCACCTCTCCACCACCCCCGGAGCTGATGGATGTGAGCCTGGTGGGCGGCCCTCCGGACTGCTCCCCACCTCACCCAGCGCCTGCCCCCCAGCACCCAGCTGCTTCAGCCCTCCGGACTCGGATGACAGGAGGTCGTCCACCCCTCCCACCCCCTGATGACC
>PVHY01032072.1:0-12142 GCA_004024945.1 Uropsilus gracilis | reverse complement strand
ACCGCTCCACAATCAGAGCAACTTGAGCCACCTTCTACTTCTACTGCTGGGACTCATGGGGGAAACTGACAGAGAAACCCAGCAAAAATCCCAAAAGGTCTATTCGATGATGGCCATTTTCCCTCCCTTTGTCTCTCTTTTCAAAAACATGTCACCAAAGTATGACTGCAACCTGCTTGAGAAAACAGGTCAGTTCCTTATTACACAAACAGCAGTTAACTCTTTCCCCAAACCCTAAGCCTCCAAAGGACGTGGCCTTTCTTCTGCTTCAGCGATGTCTACGGAATGAGGAAGGGAACCACTGCCTCACAGACCAAGCAGCTCAGAACCCAGGCCCCCCTGCTCTGTAAAGGGCCCAGCAATAGCCACACAGTCGAAAACCCTTTTCTTGGCTGTTCTGGAGTTCACCCTGAGGCATCCAGAGCCTGTCAGCCAGCACCTTTTTGACAGATGCTATGGATATGAGACAACTGTTAGCCTGGTGACGTGGGCTCCCAGCCTCTGTCCCCCTCAGCCTAATGTGTGGCTAAGACTCGGAGTGGCTGCACCGTCAGGTCTAACCAGACCCTGCAGACTGCTTTCACCCCTGATTTCAATGCCTGTTTTTTGGGGGGGGGAACCTTCTACAGGTTCTGCCTGGAGCTGGGGTCCCTGGGAAAGGAAGGCATAAACCTGGAACTCAGATTCGTTTCCAGCCACCTGCAGAGAATTTTTCCTTCTTTCTTCCTTTTTTTTAAGAGCCTCAGTTCTGGTTTTGAGTTCATCTTGCTCCGATCTCAAATCAATCTCCAGAGCCAGGCGGCGGGTGCGATGCCAGATCTTCCGAAGCCGAGAGGCGTGATCGATCAGGCACTCGGAGTGAGAAGTAATTGGACGAGGGGGCTGCAGGCCTGCGGGGCCGCCCAGGCTCATTATTGCTGAGCACCAATTTGCCTTTAATCACAGCTCCCGTCCAGAGGTGGGGCGCGCTAATGAGAGGCCCTGCCACCCGATTCATCTCTCCAGGCCAGGCAGCAGCAGTCAGGTGGTGTTTAATTAAAGACATTAAGAGATGGGGGGAGGGCGTGAGGCCGTCGAAAACAGGGAGCAGTGTGGCTGATTCCAGGAATCAGCAAGTGCTTATTTTATGCACCAGGTCGAGTGGACAGATGACGCCTCGTAGGCACCAGCAGGAGGAAGGGCGCCCGTGGAGAACACCCAGCACACAGAGCCCCGACCACGTCTCACCCTCTACGCGGGAGGGCTCTGCCTCCACCCACCCCCCACCCCCAGGAAGCAGGTGACAGAATGCGGCGAGTGTTCATTTTTGAGGTGCCCCGTCCTGGGTGATGGAGAGGAATCTAGACAGAGGCAACGCTCTTCTTGGTGGTACAGTCGGATGAGAGACGCCGTGGGTCGCACAGCGTTGATGCGCTTGACTGCGTAGGCTCCGCTTTATGCAAAGCAGAAGACCAGAGAACACGCCTCAAAGAACAGTTGCTGGAGGAATTGGGTAACCCAGGGCCTAGTCCGGTGGCTGTCATTTCCTAGGTGCATGGCTTTCGTCCAATCCCTCACCGACTCTGCTAGAAACTGGATAAAAGGGCCCAACGCTTGTGACCATCTCCGTCTGCCTGGCTGGGATCGGTGACTGTCGGAGTTCTCAGGCTGGGTGCTGAGCTTGTCCCTAAAGTGGTCTCTGAACTTCAAAGGGTATGAGTCCAACTCCGAGCTCCCTTCGATGGAAAGTGGGAGAGATTGGACTGACCCGGTGTGGGACATAAGGAAGACAATGAATCAAATCTCCTGAAACTCCCGTTGACCTCTGCCCACCACTGCTCTGGGGACCACAGGCGAGCACCGCTGGGCAGGCTGGCACCTGTCTCCAGGAGCGCCTGGTCCACATTAAGAGCCACAGGCGGGCTGAGCTCTGGGAAGTCACCCATTTCCAACATCTCGGGGGTCTCCGGCCTGCTCATAAAACCCCCGCCTCGCTTCACATCTGAAGTTGACTTGACGTTCAAACCAAGATGACTTTCGCCAGCTACAGAGAAGCTGGCTTCCTCCCAGCAGGGTCAGACACGTGTCTGGTATCATGCCGAAAGGCTAAATGGGTGGGTGTGAAGGGGGCATCCCTCCAGATGCACACAAACACCCCGGCACCCGCACACACATTGTTCTGATGTTCCATGGTCAGCGCTAGGATCCACTGTCTCTTTCATGTGTGCCTACTAGGGGCCTCGGACCAGATGGCAGGAAGGCGACATGAGAACTGTTCCCTAACAGCCAAACGCGACAGGAGTTGCTCCTGCCCATCAGCGATCTGACGCTGTGGGCTACACTACAGGCCAGGCAGGGAAACGACAGGGAAGTGGCTGCACCGTTCAACCATGCAGACACCCACAGCTGCAAGAACAGAGAGCACAGACACGGAATGTGGAACTCTGGTCGTTCACTGAGGGCTGCACACAGGCAGAGGACAGGGCTGCAGCAGAAAGACGCCGGCCACTGCCGTCACCTGGGCACTCAATCCTAACCACCTGAGACATCAGTCTTACCAGCTCCCTTTGCCAGGTACAGTCACACGCACGCCTCCGGGGCCCTCAGACCTGGAGAGGCTGCCACACTTGAGGGCATGGCCCGTCCCAGTGTTGGTTCGGGAATGCAAGATGGCGTGACCTTGAACGCCACATCCAAGTCACAGTGCACGCAAAGAGCCTCACTTCCAAGGACAGAGCTTTGTCGCACGCTCTGCCATGCCCGCCTTGAAATCCCTAGTGCTTCCTGAAGGTGGCATCCCACCCTCTCAGGGGTCCTGGGCCAGCAGGTGGCGAGTTGGAGTGGACTTGGACTCAAGGCAAACAAGAAGGGAGGGATGTGCTGGGGGGGCTGGAGGTAGCCTTAAGAGTCAGTGGAGGAGCCGATGCAGGCAGGTGTCAGCGGAGCATGCCAGGTGGAGAGGATGGCTCGTGCCACAGTTTGGGGCCAGCGCCATGACAGTCTGACCCGGGAGACATGGCTGCAGAGGAGAGAGAAGACGCTGATATGGTGCAGGCAGAGGCCGGAGAGGTTTGGCGCCCGGCGCAGACCCAACTGCTCTCTCCCGGACCCTCCCTGAAAGACCACAACCAGGAGGCCTCGGCCGCCCCTTTCACCAGGGCCAGGCGAGTTCAGCTGTGGAGCCGCGGCCACGCGGTGCAGAGCAGGCAGCGGGGATGAGCCGCGCAGCCAAGATGCTGGTCTCTCTCCCTGGCCAGTGCTGACCCCGATGGCCGCTCCGGCAGAGGCCCCCAGCCACGACCTACTCACTCCTTCCCCACCCTGAGAGTCAGACGGCTTCTACCCAGCGGAGAGAGCGCTGAGCTCGGCAACGTGACGGCAGGAACCAGGGGCGCACGCCCCCCCCCCCCCAGCGGCAGAGACAGAGGCCTCAGCCAGGCCAGGGGGTGGTGGCCATGCTCCTGCACACTGCCCAGCCGGTGCTGAACCCCCACCCCGCAAGCCCCCCCACTCCGGCCGCACCCACAGCCCAGGGGAACACACCGGCTCCCTCCACACCCCTGGCCGCCTCGGACCCAAGCCCCGAGCCAGCGGAAGAGCTGTCCAGGAGGTAATGTGACGGCTCCCATGTGCTGGGAAGCGCGGCTCCCCGAACCTGTTCGCTGGCCTGGGGGGCGCAGTGGACTTAGGACACAGGGGGTCATCGGCTCGAGGCACTCAACAAGGCAGCTGTGGGCATGAGCAGTTCTTCCTGCCATCCACCAGCTGCCGTGCACCAGCGGTCAGCCGTGCTGACCTGGGCATCCCCCCCCACCGACCGTGTGCTTTCCGGGCTTGGGAGGAGTCAGCCCCAGCCTGACCAGGAGGCCCGGCTTGACCAGGTGCCCGTGGTCTGGACCAAGGCGCCGTGACAGCGATGCCCGCAGGCCAGAGCGGCCCCCGGGAGCTCACCCTCAGGGGCACCCCGAGCGGCTCCACATGGCACACGTGGAGGCCTGAGGTCCAGCAGCTGTCCCTTTGGGAGCGTGCACAGCTCTCAGGAAAGGGCGGCCGGAGCACTGACCCCCGCCCTCACCCCGGCGCGGCACCAGGTCAGTGCGGTGGGCATGGGCCGGGCGGGAGCGGGAGGCGCTGTCCACGCCTGACCCTTCCAAAGCGCTCAGATTGGAGGGACATTGTCCTTCAGGTGCAGATGCAGAAAGCGAGGTGCCAAGAGAAAAAGCCCTGCACTGAGGGTCACCTCAGTCAGGGTCACCTTCCCGCAGGGGACAGAGCCGTTTAAGGCAAGATCCGCTTCTCTCCAAAGTTCCACCTCGTCCATGCAAATTCGAGGTCGAGGCCCGTCACCACCCAGGGATGCGTTAAAATCCACGGGGTGGGGGAGGGGCATGGGGGGGGCAGAAGGACACAGCCAGTGACCCGGGTGGGGCCACCCTGGGCAACACCGGCCATGTCAGCTCACCAAGGCCAGCGCTGGGCCACTCGGGTGGGGTCCTTCCGCCGCCTTCACAGGCACCAGCCCCCTAACGTGGCCCGCCAGACAGACCCAGGACTCGCACAGGATCCGCGGGGCCTCCACTCTGCCCAGCGCTGCCCACGGTTCCTCCTTTAGAAGTCCCTGGGGCTCTTTCCAGCTAAAATGACCTAGAAACGACCCCTCATAGCTGCCCGCGCGGGACTCGCGATCCTACCTGCCCCCCGCTTCTTTCTGGGGGGGCCTCGAGCGATGGAACGGCAGCGCCATCGGCTCCACGCAGGCCGCCCAGCCAAGCCTATGTGACAGCGGAACCCACCCGGGTGCACCGCAGGGAGGGGGACAAGAGGGAGCGAGGCTCCGGGAAGAAGAAAAGAGATAGGAACCTTCTAGAACGATTCTGTGGCCAGCAGACAGGGAGGTGTGGGTGAGAGGAGCCCCGTTTCGGGCAAGTGGCTGGGCTGTAGGTCCCGCGGCTGTAGCTGTGGCAGCCTGCAGGTTAGGGTCACACAGGGGTGGGGGATCGCCAGCTGAGGGGTGCCGCCTCATCCACGCAGCCCCACGTGGGGGGCTGCCTGCATGACAGCCATGGGGGGTGGGGTTCAGACAAAGCAGTCCGGGTTCCGGAATGAAACAAGCGGTCGGTGTCTGACAAGCAGCCTCTCCCAGCGCCCCGAAAGGTACACCCAGTGCTCCCCAGTTTCCGGGTGAGGACGTGGGTGTCCGTGGAGGCTCAGCGGCTTGCCAAAGGCAGCGGTGTCTGAAGCACAAAGGCCAGGAGTCCTGCAGGGGCGAGCACCACCCAAGCCAGGCTGACCTCGTCCCCCCCGGGGGGGGGGGGGGGCTTTGGCCTAGTCTGGACACGGTCGGCCGCCGTTGGGAAGCTGCTGCTGCCATTGAGGGGGGTCGGGGGTAGGGGTGCTACGAAAGGGCCCACAATGGGAAGGTCAGTCTGCGTGTGCATGTGCCGCGTCAAGAGCGTCGTGGCTGAGCCTCTCAGCTCCGTCCGGCGACAGAGACGGTGACTCCATGTGACGGTGACTCGTGAGTCAGGCGAAGGACTCGCAATGACGCTTCATTGTCTTCGGTCCCATTCAGGGCCCGCTCGGGCTGTGGCCCCGCCCCAGACTCGGGGCCACATGGTGATGAGACTCCCCAGGCATTGCGTGGGGGATCATGCCCACGCGTGATGATTGCAGTGTGTCCAGCAGGGGCCGCGTGGCCAGATCCCCAGGCTCACGACTCCACCTCCTGCTTCGTCCTGGGCCTGGAGCCGCCGCCCCCAACACGCAGGAAGCATTTTCTGGGGTGCCACGGAGGGCACACCACTGAGGTGTGACGTTAGCCAGAACAGTCCAGAAGCCCCCACGTGTCATCAGCCATTGGGCCAGACTCCGCCTGCCACTTGCCAGGGCTCATGCTCCCCTACCCAGCATCCCCTGCAGGTCTTGGGAGCCGTAGTGGGTGAGGAGGGGGGTTCCCTTTCCCCCTTGGAGAAAGTAGCACCTGGAGACAGACGAGGCTGGAGGTAAGAACTAGAACTTCTCACAGACCAGACTGGGAACGGAAAGGGCATCCATCTGGGAGACAGGAAGCTGCAACCTGTCTCTCGCTTATTATTTTATTGAGGTACACCAGTTTGCGACACTGCACACGTCGTAGGGGTGCACCTTCATGGCTAGTCAGCCACCATGCCAGCCATTCTTCAAGGCGGGTGCGAGCGGGCACAGGCGCTCACCTGAAACCTCACCTGAAACCCCACCGGCCAGTCAAGGCAGCCTGGCTCCCAGGTGCCCTCAGTGCCCAGAACTGGCTGCTGAAAGCCAGTCCAGACTGACTGAGGGGGTCCTGCCCGAGGGGGCCCTCACCATGGTCCCCCACCCGTGCCCACCCTGAACCCACCCCCTGGGGACCGACCTTTCCCACATCTGCCCCCAGCGCTGGTGAGGCCAGAGCGTCCGGAAGGAAAGACAGGGGCCAAGGGCCCAGCAGGCAGAGCGCGGGGCCACCAGGACGAGGGCGATCGTGTCTCATGCCCCCCCCCCCCAGCATCCTGGCGTGCGCAAGACGGCGCCTCTCCCCACTCAGCGTCGTCTCTGGAACGTGGAGCAAGGCCGCCCTGCGCTGGGCTGAAGCCTGAGCAAGTTTGGCTGAGTGTGAAGCAGGAGAAACGTACCCCACTCAGAGGAAGAGCCATCTTGGGGTGGGGGGCAGGGGGGGCCCACTCTCACCAAAGGCCTTTTGCCTTCATAGTGCGCAGAAAATTAAAGGGCGCCTTCCCGAATGCCATGGCCATGTCTCCTTGGCCAGCAGGGGGGATGGTGTGAGGCAGCTGGCAGCGTGCAGACCCTGGCCAGTCAAGGCTGCCTGGGTACCAGGTGCCCTCGGTGCCCAGGACCGGCTGCCGACCCAAGGAGGCCACCTGGTGTGTCCACAGCTCCGGGTGAGAAGGGCATCGTGCCGCCCAAACCTGCAGGGCCCAGCGCTGGGAGCAGCAGGATCCTGGTTCTCAGAGAGATGGCGCTTTCCCTGGAGCTCCCAGTTCCACGGCCAGCCACGTTTAAGGGGAGCAGAGACTTCATTCTGACCCCCCAGCCACCTCCTCCAGTCCCGCCCCCTCCCCCCCATAGGGGGATGGGGGATGCCCTCACCCCTTCTCTGGTATCAGCCCCCGCTTCTCATTAGCACTCCTGGGAGGCAAGGAGCTGTAACCAGAGCAGGGCTGATGCTATCAGCTGCCCCCTGACGGGCACTCTGCTAAAAGCCTCCTCCCCCCTCCCACCCTGTGATTGAGTTTCCTCCTCCTGGCCCAGCCCCTCCTCTTGGAGGAGAGTTGGTGCCAAAGGGTGGGTGCACCCCCAGTCCCTGCCAAGGGAGGAGGTGAGAACCAGCCCGGCTGTCCTGATGGGGACTGACCCCCCAGGGAGGAGGAGGGGGCCAGACAGAGCTGTAGCCCCCGGTGGGTCCCCCGTCCAGTCCCAGCTCCTCAGCCCTGTGGGGCATGGGAGTTGAAATGTCCTGGGCAGGGTTTGAAGTGAGCCCCACCTCACCCTCCCCCCCCAGTCTGGGGGTCCTCAGAGCCTGAACCCCAATGCAGCCTCCCCCCACCCCAAGGAATCCGTGAGGGCAAGGGAGGGAGCAGCATGTCAGAGGAGCGGAAGCACAAATTCCAGTCTCAGGAACGGAGGCAAAACTCCAAGAAGCTAAACACCCATTGGATGAGCCAGGGTCCGGCTCAGCCTGGGCACGGAGGCAGGAGCGTGTTCAGGGGTCCAGCTCGCTGCTCCCCGCCCCCCCAGCTCCTCAGGCCCTTGTGGGAGCAGGCCTGCCAGCCAGCCACGGGGGGCTGAAGTAGCTCAGGGGGCGAAATCACCATCACCAGCCCCGCCCGAGCCACCCCCTAAAAGGCGACCTGACCGCACCTCACCAGGACACGAGGCTGGTGCACAGACCCACGTGTCTGCGTTGGAGTTCCAAGCAAAACGTCCGACCCTCCGGGGGGAAGGGGCGCCCCACACTCCGGGCCCTTTCCCTGGTTACCTGCGAGCGCCCACACGCAGCCCCATCGGGGTGCCTGGCAGCCGCCCTTCCTCCAAAGGCGGGCGTCAAGCTGCCTCCCTGCCCCCCCCCAAGCAGTCTCGGTTCTGTCCCCATGTTGCACAGCCGGCTGACATCTGCCGCTCCCTCCGGACCGGGGGGCAGGGTTCAAGGGTGCACCCAGCCTGCTCCCCACAGAGCCTGACTGCGCCCCCCGGTCCCACGCGAAGCCCAGGGACCCCCCAGCCCCTCACAGCTTGCAGCCCCTCTCACACCCGCCAATCTAAGGCTGTCTCTGCCGCAGGGTCCAGCAAAGAGACGATGTCTCAGGAGCTAGCCAACAGCCCCACGTGGGTCCCGGGCCCAGGACCCCGCCCCGGCCGCCAGCCTGGCCACAGGCCCCTCTCTGTGGGCTGCCCCGGCCTGGGTCCCCTCAGTCCGTGTCCAGCAAATCCGGGTCAACGGCTGACTCCTCTTTTCATCGCCACTCTCTCCTCTCCACGAGGAGGCTGGGCCCCCTTGTCTCCGGGGGGAAGGGGGGCAAAAGGGGGTGCCGGGCACTAGGGAGCAAGGGGCTCCCGGCCAGATAAGCCCCGCAGCTTCCTATCGATGATACTGACTGCAGGCCCGTGCCTGGGAGGTCGCCCCGCGTCGCCGTGGGGACATTTCAGCCACACGGGGCCAGGAGAGTGTGTATCCCTTCTGCAGGCTCCCTGGCCATGGGCGGCGAGGGCCCCGGGGTGCTGGAGGACACCCAGTTCCCTAACCCCCACCTGTGCCTGGGACAGTGGGTGACGAGCCCTGGACTGTAGGGTCGAAACGCCACCACTCAACACACACGTGCGCTGTGTTATGCAAAATGGGGGGGAGGGGGGTGGGGGGTGATCTCCAGGACCAGAAGACCCAAAGGAGAACAGCTGAGAGCTGTGTGGCCTCGCCAGCTGCCAGAGAAGCCCGCATGGCTGGCGAGGATGCCGCATGCAGCGCCACGCACGGGGCTGCATGGAGCTGTGAGCAAGAGAGGGGGCAGCAGGGCTGGGGGGGAGTGGGGGGACCCCACCTTGTGGGCCTCGTTGATGCTGGGCCTGAAAAGCAGCAGCAACGAACATGAGACAGACTCATCACCTGGAAACACTGCAGCTGCCAGCAGCCCTGGGCCAGAAGGCCGGGGTCTCCAGTGGCCGCTCCCGTGGCCGCTCCCATGGCCACTCCCGTGGCCGCTCCCGTGGCCGCTCCCGTGGCCGTCTCCGGCCCCCCCCTGAAGCCCCGCATGGCGCCTCTGCAGACACGTGTGGTCTTCCAACTTGCCCGTCTTCGCCCCTTGCTGGGGAGCCCTGGAGCTGGACAGAGCAGGCTGTCTCTGCGGGGGGGAGCCCTCCACCCCGACTCCCCTCCCACCCCCACCCTAAGCGGCACCCAGTGGAGCTTCCCCGGGAGTTTGCAAAGTGTTTGCAGAGTGAACACTCCGGCTCCAAGCGGGTGTTTTCCTCAGACCCACGGAGGCGTGGCCGAGAGTGAAAAACAACAATCCTAAGCAAGAAGCTTCCAACAGCCCACGGCGGCTCTGGGGGGGCCCCGGCTGGGGGGCCCTGGGGTTCATGTTCCTCACCAGCTCCACGACCGCCCGCAGGGAGCCGCCCGCCCTGCTCCGAGGCCCCCTCTCGGGACACAGCTGTGAATGGCTGCCTGTCCTGAGAGCAAAGGCTTTTTTCACATCCCCGGGGTTTCTCCATCCCCAGCGGTCAGAGACCACGAGACCACGAGAGTCCACACCTGCGGCCGCCAGGACCCACCCCGAGGCTGAGGGGAGGACTGTCGGCCCCTCTGGCTCACCCCAAGAATCAGTGGATCTCCACCTTGTAAGCAAACAGAACCCCGACAGGCAGCGCTTCGCCCAGAAGCCGACAAGGACGAGCATTTCTAATGTCCACCGCGGCCCGCACCATCCCAGCGGCCGCCAACTGCAGCCCCAGCCCTGGCCCAGGCTCACCAGGTGCAGGCTTGTGCCCGGGGCAGACAGCCCCAGTGGACGGGAGCCCTGGCCGCCCCTGCCAGCAGGTAGGGGCGCCTTCCTTGGGCTCCAGCATCCCTCGTCCCCACGCTCCTCCCCCCCCATCCCACAGGCAGGTGCCCGCACATCCCCAGGGTGGCATGATGGGGAAACCTAGACGCTGGCAGACATGGCAGCAGCATCTGCTCCTGACATCCCACTAACAGACACAACCCAGCTGTGCACGCCCCACCACTCACGTGCAGACCAAAGAGCCACCTTGGTGACACGTGTGACCCCAGACAAATGCCTGCCAGCGCTGAGGGTTGAGTCCCTCAGAACAGCCCCCGCGGCCGTCTGTTTGAACCCCAGGAAAAGGGGGTGAGAGAGGCTGTAGAGAAAGCAGGAACACCCCCACCCCGGCCGGGGGCTCCACCTTCCACTCACGGGCTCCTGAAGCTCGCAGCACAGAGCCCAGGCAGCGGTGGGGGCTGGGAGACTCAGCCCGGGTCAACCAGGGTCCCAGTAATCACTGTGACATCGGAAGAAGGAGCACGCGCAGCTCCTCGGGCTGAAGACACAAGACACTCTCTTCATCGCTCGCGCCCGAGCCGCCAGACGCAGGTCTGAGGGCAGCTGGCAGCAGAGACCAGCCCCTGCCGCCATCGGGACGGAGCCGGGACCACGCAGAGGCCCCGGAGGTAGCCGGCGCTTTGGGAGCTTGGCGGTCCCAGGACGGAACACGCGCGTGCGTGCTCACACCCACATGCACACACAAACACAACAAAGAGGTCCATGCAGCGGCATGCGTGGAGAGCACACGGCCCTGCCCACGGCCTGGGCTCTGACTCCGGGGGCCTGGCCCGCCTTGCACCGCTCGGGCTCAAAGAGTGAGTCAGCACCCGGGCTGCAAGGGTTGGGCCCAGGCCAGCAGCCCCACTGACCAGCACCAGCCTGACCGCCTGCTGTGGCCAGCCGCCCAGCTGGGGGGGTTTCTGTGTTTCAGAATGAAAGCGGAAGCAGGCTGATGCCACTGTGGAGGGCAGCCAGGGTGGTGGGGGGAGGGCAGATGTGTGCCATAAACGCCTATTATTTTACCCAGACCTAATGCGACTTTTAAAGCAGACGTGGGTGCTCTTGCACTGGTTTTGAAACTGCAGAAGCAACAGGGAAAATGATTCCCAATTATCACAATGACTGAGAATGATCCTGCTCTAGAGGAGGGGGTGTGGAAACGGACCCACTCCAGCTGCCGACCCACCAGCTTCACCTATGCACATACAGCGGCCATTTCTGGAACCTACTCCCCCTAGAGAGCACCGCGCCTTCGGGTCTCTCCCCAAAGGCCACCTCCTCCGAGAAGCCCTCCTTGACTCCTGCCAACCTCACCAGTATCTGTCCCCCCCTTAGCCACACTCTCTATTGGCCTCTTCCCTAGACTCCCTGCTCTCTAGGACAGGAAAGGCTTTCTTAGTTTTGTTCTTACGCTAACTTTGAGCACCCAGAAGTCTGAGCGCCTGCTGTGTCTGTGCAAACACAGGGAAACTTTTCACCGGGGGGAAAAAAAAACGAACAACAGGGAGATCTCTGGAGCAACGATTGCAAGTTTCATACTTGAGTCGCTGGCGTGGCCTCACTAGGGAATATCACCCGCTCCGTGCTGGTGGGGGAGGATCCCGGGGGAGGGAAGAGGGTAGTGAGTTTCCAAAATCAGGAAAGCTGCCGCTGAACTTGGAGATGCTGCGTTCGCAACCCTGGTTCTGCTGGACGAGGCAGGCTGTGTGCAAACCTCCTCCATCTTCTGCTCCACACCTCCCGAGAGAACCCAGAGCTGGTTCTGGGCGAGCACACGTATGACTCAGACAGGCCTCATGGTCCAACTGTAAACCAAAAGGAAGGTTGCCGGACCTCTGTAGGCGCCGAGATGGGCCCTTTCCCAACGCATTGTCCCAAAGAAAGCCTTGCAATGTCACCCCAAGTTCAAAAACCCTCCTGTGCCATTTTGCCTGGAATTGGGTCAAATGGGCCCATTCATTTGGGCTGGAGATCTGACCCCCTCCAGCGGGAGGCCGCCCTCCCAGGAGATGCCAGAGGGACTTCCCTCCATGAGCAGCCGCCCTGGCTGAGTCCAGAGACGACAGGAACCGCTGTGACCAGGAAAG
>PVHY01032071.1:0-12136 GCA_004024945.1 Uropsilus gracilis | reverse complement strand
GGGGGGGGGGGGGGGGGGGGTCCAGGCTGGCGGCGGGAAGGTCAGGCAGCCAAGGCTGGGGCCACTGGCAAGGCCCTTACCTTGCTCTCCAGGGGCGATGCCACCAGCTGCTGCTGCTTGGCGATGTTCTCCGACAGGCACCAGCACACTCTCTTCTTCTGCTCCTGCGAGTGTGCTTCCAAAGTGAATAAGCACTCTGCTTTCTGACGTCAGGGAAAACAGAGAAAGGGCCGGTCAGGGCTGTTCCCTGGCTCCGGGGGCTCCAGGCCCAAGCCCATTCTGGGCTCTGGAGGGTTTGGCTGCAGCAGGGAGGGAGTACCCACTAAAAGCCACAAATGCACATTAATCCCTGGTGACATGGAGGTAGCCAGAGGAGCAGCGGGGAAGCTGGCTCGGGGGGCCAGCTGGCTAGCCCAGCCCTGTGCCTGCAGGTTGGGGGAAGGGAGGGAGGTGGTGGCTCCCAACACAGTGGAGGTTTGTGGAGAGCCACAGGGCAGACATGGTGAGGTCACCCTCTGGGGACAGGCAGCACAAGGCAGCAGCTGGGGAAGCCTGTGGGGAACCCAGGTTGCTGGACCTCTGATGCTCAGGGGAACCAGGACCTCGCCCCAGCCCCAATATCGAACCTCAAGGCCAACTAAGATGAGTGGTTGGATGGATGATCAACAGAACCCAGAGAGCGGCTCAGGTCCCTTTGGAAAGACTTTGCCAGGCAAGCAAGTGGCCCCACTACTGCCTGGCACATGAGCAGGGGCTGATCAATGACAGTTCAGTTCAACTGAGTGCAAAGAACAGTCTTTGCTGTCATTTAAATCTTGCTTTGCTATTTAACCTCGTTAAGAGCTGCAGTCTTCCCAACTGAACTAGAAACTCCTTCTAGAAAGGCTTTTTTCATCCCTGCCTAACACAGTGTTTGGTAAGTCATGACCTTGGTAAACTCTGGCTCCCTGGAGGGACTTCCTGGACAAGGTCAAATCCAGACCAGCTTGGGCACAAATACCAGGGAGCCGCTGGGACCGAAGGAGATGCAGGGAAGCAGGAGAATGAGCTGGGGGTGGTGGGTATGGTACAGACACCAGCATTAGCATCCACTGCAGGATGCTCTGATAGGGAACTGTAAGCTCTTTCTGACTCTGTTGGAATTTGATTACAACCCCACAGGGCCACATGGAGATGAACTCAACTGAGGAGTTATGAGCGGGAGCTGGATGACTTGCTACAGAGAAAAAGACAGTGCTCCAGCCAGCCATTTTTTTTGTATCACAGTCTAGGCAGGCCTGGTTTGAATCTCAGCTCTGCTCCTTCCCAGCTGTCAACCTCAAGGAAGTCTGGAAAATGGGAATGATGATGACATTGTCTATCTTCTCCTGCTACTGGGACACAGGCAATGAGGACACTCTCCGGTGGCAACAAACAGCAGCCATGGCCGTCACTCAGTCCTTCGTTTATTTATAAATACCTATGGAACACCTGCTGTACGTCAAGGTCTGTATTAGGCCCCAGGGGGTAAAGAGGGAAATAAAAGAGACCCGAGCTCTTGCCCTCAAGTTGGGGAGCAGAGACAATAAACCTAGAAACAAGGAAACCAGCAGCAGAATTACAAATTTGGGGAAAAAAACCCAAAAGGAGAGGTTCTAGCTGGAGCTCTGAGGTCTCTCTGAAGGCGGCGCACTAGAGCAAAGGCCTAAATAATAAGAAGCCTGAGAGAAGTGCCCGGCAGAAAGGCTTCAGGCAGAAGGAGTAAAGGCTCTGGGCTGAGGTGGCTGCTGGCATCATCCAATAGTATTTGGGGACATCTGCCACTGGGCCACACAACACCACCCTTCAGGGCAGGGCTATCTCCCAAGTTGTATTCCCAGGGTGCCAGTCCTTCCTCTCCAAAGTGCTCACAGGCCAATCTTCCTGGTCTCAGAGGAGAAGGAAGAAAGCCCCACCCTTAGCTTCAGGGATCTGAGGGAGGCAATTCTGGAGCTACCCCTTCACCACTGGTTCTTGGCATTTTCCAGAACCCCAGTCGGCTGCAACAGACAGATATACGCAGCAGAAGACCTCCAGATTCCCCGGAAAAGCCAGCTGAGACAAGAATGAACCAGAAGGTCCTCCAGGGAGGGGTGAGGTGGAAACTCAGGCCCCTTTCTGCTCAGAAAGATCACTCCTCCACAAAAGTGGTCCTGGCTGAAGCTTCCCTCACCTGCCTCCATCAGCTTTCTGGGTTTCAGCAAATCTCTCCCCTCCCTCAGCCCCAGCTTTGAAACAGGTATCTTGCCTTAACAATGACTCCTTTTACCTAACTACCTGGTTTTGTTTTTTTTTTTAAATAATTTATTTATGTATATTTATGTAACTACCTGTTTTAACCAGGACTTTCCCACCTCAGAACTCATCCTGCTGTTGCTAATTCTGGGGAGCAGGATGGGGAGCATGAACTGTGTCTCCCACTTTACGGAAGGGAAGAACCAGTACTTAGCATGGCTAAGGGCCTATTGGGTTTTTTTTTTGTTTTTTGTTTTGTTTTGTTTTGAGACTAGGTCTCGCTATTTTTATCCGTGAAATCACAGGCTCTCGTTGCCCAGGGTATCACAGACTCAAGCAATCCCCAGCCTCAGCTTCCCAGGTAGCTGGGATTACAGGCATGCGCCACCATGCCCAGCTATTTTTTTGGGAACTAGGTCTCGCTACCGGCCCCAGGCAGGACTCGAACCGTGATCCCTAGCCCCGGCCACTTACAGGCACGAGCTACCATGCCTGGCCGGCTAAGGGCCTCTTTGTTAGCTGATGGCCAGTGAGCAACAGAGGGCTGACCCAAAACCTGGGCATGCTGAGATGTCACCCCCAACCTGGGAGGACATCCCCCTTGGGGGAGCACCCTCTCTTTGCAGATGGGCCTGGAGGCAAAGGACAAAAGCCAGAAGAATAGCAGGTCTTGAGCGGCTACAGGGTTTACTGGCAGCTTTTTAGATAACTTTGCATTGCACAGAGTTCTAAGATGGGGACCCCCTCTTAAAGAAATGCCAGAAAGCCTCCTCATACCAAACAGCCCCTTCTAGCAAGAGAGTCACCTGCTCTTTCATCCTGAGACACCCACCCCAACCCCATGCCCTGCACCCTACTAGGCACTTCGCCAGCAGTGTCTTGATACTTCTTCCAACAACCTTGCAAGGTGGCAAGTACAGTTACCTCCATTTTACTAACACCCTCAAGAACCTCTTCCCCAGGGATAACCTCCTTTTGAAAGTCCTGTTTCTCCACCCCCATGGCAACTGCATGGTCTGCTTCAACAGAGCTCATAGGACTGTGTCTCTGAGGGCTTGATGCTGAGAGACATGGAAGACTAGAGGACCCCAAAGGCTTCTGGGACCACAGAGCCCTAGCCCAGTCCTGGCCCAGAGGTGTGGGATGCCTGTCTTAGGTGGGCAAGGCTTTCCTCCAGGTGCTGCCTGGAGCTTTGACTACTGCCCTGGCAAGAGGGAGGGCAGGGAACCATCACCCACCAGCAAAGTAAGAATCATGCCCAACTGCCTATCCTTGTCCATACTGGGGAGCCCTTAATCTCAATCCGAATCCAACCCATCAGTTTCAGTACAATGCATGATGACTGCGCCCTGAATATCAGGTTCCAGGACCAAGCACACAGGCCATCCTACGGGCATCCTCACTTAACTAAGCACCTCCTGACCACAGGGTGCTTGGCCAAGCACAAACTTCAGAGGCAGCAGCGCCACTGGGGCCAGACTTCTGTAAACAGAAACATCCCCCAAACCAAGCAGAAACCCAGCTCCCCCTTTTAAAAACTTGTTTAAAAACTCCCATCTTGTTTGAGGAACAAGGAGTTGTTCCTGAATCATTATCTTTGTGAAAACTAAAACCTCTTCTGCTATTTCAGTTTGTCCATTTGCTTTGACAAACATGCTCTCTTTGAGTCCTGATGACCTCGTGACACAGAGAAGAAGGGAGGGCACAGCTGCTCCCATTTTTCAGATGAGAAAACTAAGGCCCAGAAAGATTAAGTTGGTCTTAATCTTAATCTTAAGTAAGGCCCCAGGAGGTCCTTGGAAGGAGGGATGAAAAGTCTGCTTTCTGCCTGTGATCTTGCCTCATCTGTGTAACCATAGAGGTACATTACCAAGAATGTGAGATACTTTCTTAGCGTTCTTTTTAAAGGATCGATAAATCATTGGTGTTGTCTTTAATGGAGAATAAATGAATATAAAAAGCTCTCCCCCTTTATGAAGCTGGCAGTAATAACAGCTACAGTTACTGAGCGCTCACTGTGTGCCAGGCTGTGCTAAGAGCATCGGACACAGGAACTTATTGAATCTCATTTAATCACGACAACGACCCTGCAAGGCTGGCCTCTTTAGCTTGATTTCAGAGAGGAGCTCCCGATCCCTGGGTTAGGAATTAGACAGGTTTAAGCCGATGGGGATTCGACAGAGCCAAGATTCGCATGTAAGCCTTCCTAATTCCAAAGGACAGACTTTTAAATTAATGGAGCCAGTGTCAGATGCTAGGTTAGAAAATGGCCCCTCACCAGTGTTGCCCTCTGCCGCGAGGCTCCCCACTCTCAGCCCCCATGCTCTGAAGCCAGCCATGGGCTGCACGCATCTCACAGATGCAAGGAAATGAGGGAACACCTCTCTAGGAGAACAGGAGAGTAGACACCCCAGAGTCCAGGGCTACTTGGGATAATTCCACCCACTTACACTGCTGGAGAAACAGCGGTGGTTGCCCAGGCACTTGGGGCTTTCCCTGTGTAAATCCTGACTCTCCCACTCTGGTTTCTTCCTTGGGTGCTGCCTGCATGTTCAGCAATGACAGGAATCTACTTGCTGGAAGTGCCAACTACAGCATGAGCTCAGACTTCTCCAGGGCTCCAAACCCATTGTGTCAAGACCATCCCAGGCTGCAGAGCAGCCGGCATCTTGTCTTCCTGCCTTCCAGACGTGCCTCTCATAAATAGCAAACCATTAAGTGCAAAGAACGGCTTCTGGCTGCCTGTGAGCTTCCATCCTCTAGCCCCTTGGGGTCAGATCACCTGGCACTTTGCTGAAATAAAAGGCCCCAGATCAATATGCCTTCATCAATCTTTGGAGGGCTAAAAGGTCACAGCTCCCAGGAAGCCAAGGAGCAGAAGTGCTCTTCTCGGGGAAAAACAAAACCCAGCCTGGCAGGAACCTCTCTTGGCATTAAAGGTCTTGGAGCCTCATTTCAGGCCCTGCCAGAGAGAATCAGAATCCAGGGGGAGGCAGGGCATGGTGGTCCATGCCTGTAGGCAGCAGCCTAGGAAACCGTGGCCAGAGCCAGGGATCGCGGTTCGAGTTCCGCCGGGGGCCCGTAGCGAGACCTAGTTCCAAAAAAATAAAGCTGGGAGTGGTAGCACGCACCTGTAATCCCAGCTACCTGGGGAGCTGAGGCTGGGGAATGCTTGAGTCTGTGGTACCCTGGGCAACAATGTGAGCCTGCGGTTTCACAGGCAACAATATTGAGACCTAATCTCAAAAAAAAAAAAAAGAATCCAGGGGGAGTGAGGCTGGTGAGACAAATAAATGCTCATATTAGCAGAGATATGAGACTGCAAATAGAACATTCACTGAAAACTGAAAATAATTGGGATGGCTCGGTGGCCCTCAACTTTTTGATCCCCAAGGATCTCTTTGATTAAAGTACTAGTTTAATGATATTTTACCTACCAAGTCATAGCAAGCATTAAGTTGTTGTTTGCCCAATTTTGCTCAGCAAAGACAAAACACTGCCCATCAGAGCTTCTGATCAGATGGAGATAACTAGGAGTACCCATCAGGATGGGGGGGGGAGGGGAACCATTCGCTCCAGCCCCAAACATAGACACTTGATGCTTTCATTAGCCAGAGTACCTAGCCCAGGTAAAGGTACAATTACCCTCAGGCTTTTTGAAACTCCTCCTACTCCTGTAGGAGGAGTTATCAGTGGAACTTCCTGGAGAAAGGGGAAGTAAGAGTAGGCACAAGAATTAGGGCAATCTGTAGAGGAAGGGCTATCAAAATAATAGAGTGATGCATAGAGGTCAGAGCATGCTCCCCCCGTGACCCCCAAGGGGCTGAAGACCAAGAGTGGGAGCACAGCATCCTTCCACCCCCTCCAAGCCTATGTTCACTACTCTCCCCAGAGGGACGAGGGCAGAGGTGAGGCTGTTGCACCTGCTCTGCAGGAGAGGGAGCTGCCATTCTGGACCTGCCTGGAACCACTGCATGGGAGCCAGTGTCACCCCTCCAGCACCGAGGCACCACGGCTCTGTCTTAAATTCAGAGGAAGGACTCACCTCTGCTAAATACAGCACACAGAATTTCAGGTCTTCTGAAGAACCTTTAAGGGAACAAAAAGTAGCCTTGCATTAGAATTAGCTCAAGCATCTCAGCAGTTTGCTACTGCACAGGCAGCTGTCTCACCCAGCAGGCTGTGTGTGGTACTTCCTGGAAAAAGCGGAAGGGGACAACACAGGGGACAGGGAGCCATGGCGGGGTAGGAGTGGGGGTCACTCACACCCCTGTAAGGGCTCTGCCTACAAGCCAGTGACCTAAAGAATGCTGAGGACCCACCTCCAAACCCCCAGGAGAGGGAGCTAGGAACACCCTGGGGCATCAGGCCGGGAACTGTCTATTCTGGAAGGTTCCTTCCTTTCCAAGCTACCTCTGATGAGGGACATGAGGCAGCACACATTTTGGGTTTCCCTTTAACACTGCCACTGCCTTCAACCCTTTGAAGTTCAGGTTCATAGTCCTGAAGGAGATACATAGTCTGGGAGAGCCCTGTTTCCCACCAAGGAATGCATGGCTGTCCAGAGGGATCCCCATCACACGCTGGGCAGAGCCCAGAGAAAATGTCCAGTCCGGTCTCAGTTCCTAGGTGTATCTTTCTAGAACCTTCTTGCCCTGGACTAGAATCCCAAACTCAGCCATTCACCAAGCCTCCTGCACCTGGGAGGCAGCTGGGAGGGTGGGGGAAGGGCTGTGGACTGCTCCCCCAGGAGCCCTACTCTTAGGTGGCAGATGATTTGGTCAGCACACCTCAGAAGCATGAGGACCACAGATCACCCCCAGTCTCTGGGAAGGTTTTTGCAGTCTGAACTCAGGATGGGAAGAAAGGGCATTTCAGGAGGTGGCGGCAGCTAGGCAAAGGCAGGGAGATGAAACACAAGCCGAGCCCCAGAGACAGTAAGTGTGAAAAGTCCCACCTCATCTCCAGGACACCTCCCTGACCACTACAGGCTGTGCCTCAGGCCTGGCAGCTCCCTGTGGGGGCAACTCCTCTGGGCATAGGCCAGGCTTGGTTTGTAACTTCCCGTATTTCAAACAATCAACCTCACCAGGCAGGTTGCCTGGGGCTGAGAAGGGGGGGGGGGGTGGAGCAGGCGGAAGTCACCGCACACACCGTGTACAATAGCAAACGCAGGGTGGCTGGAAAGTTGAGCATGCATTGTGCCAGGTGCCAACCCACAGTGCCAGGGCCTTACATGGATAATCTCAACCCTCAAGCAGCCCCTGAGAGGAGGGTTAGTTGTGAGAAAACTGAGGCATAAGTGGGCTGAGTAACTTGACTTGAGAGAAAGAGGAAGAACTAAGAGTTTCACACAGGAAGCCTGGCTCGCAGCATAAGCCCTACCCAGCCCCTCTGCCCTCTCCAGGAACCAGGTCCAGAACCCTCAACACATATCTGCTTCACAAAATTGTCAGAGAAACCAAAACAGGTTGTCAAGCAAGTTCCTATTGTCAGAGAAACCAAAACAGGTTGTCAAGCAAGTTGTGAGTGAGCACCATATCCACAGGTAGGTGAAGACCAAGTCCCCTCAGAACAGGTATATGGCACTTTCCTGAGTGTAACTACCCCTAGGGCCAGCACTGCCAGCCAGAGCCTAATAAAAATAGCCCAAAAGTAAATGAGGGTTCACTTTGGACTGGGAATAAGTTCTCCTACTTCTTCCCACTTAGAGATGGGTTGGGAGGGAAAGTCCTGCCTAAAAAGTCTGTCATGTTTAAGGAACCACTCATTTCAAAGCTTCTGGTAGGTCCTTGCATTGCCGAGGGTGGAGATGGGTATTGGTGGGGCTGGTTTCTTTTGGTGAAGCAAACATACCGGGATGCTTCCTTGACTTTATGGAAGCAGATCCTAGTGCCAAGGGAGAAACAGAAAGATCTATGTAAGAAAATAACAAAAATTTGGGTTTCAGAAGTTGGCAGAAGAGAAAGTTCTAGAAGGGAGGGGAAAGCCAAGGAGATAGGGGCCTCAGGGTGACAGGATGCTGATGAGGTGGGGGGATTACAGTTTCAGATATATACCCAATCGGGAGGACGGCTGACAGTTTGCTTTGACAACTTCTCTGTGCTGTGACAACCTCACCACCACCCTCCTGCGTTACCCCAAATCATCTCTGAAATCTGCTCCTCATCACAGCCTTGCGCTGGCAGCACCTTGAGGGAAGGATGGAATGGGGGCAGAGCTCAGCATGGCTCACAAAAGGACAGCAAGTCTCAAGAGCTAAGGGTGCCAGGAAGAAGCCACAGCTGCAGAAGGACAGCTATGAGGTAGCTGCCCAGGGAGAGAAAACTCAGCCCCACCAGAAACCCTTCTAGAATGTGAGCTTGGGCTCTGGGCTTCCCAGGATGTGGAAGTGGGTCTAGCGTCGAGACAAGAGACAGTGAGGCAGCACGCATTTGGGTTTTCGATCTAACCCTCCAATGGCTTCCACATTTTGAAATTTAACTAGGAGTCCGTGGTTCCAGCATGGGCCTAAGGCTGGGTGAGCCCAAGAGAGGGGTTTGAGCCCTCTCCAGCCTGGTCCAATGTCCTAACTTAACTGCTTGAGTCAAGCTTCAAGGGTTGCTGTCTCCATCTTCCAGATGCAAAAAGCAAGGCCCACGGAGGGAAGTAGCTGCAGGAGCGCACAGCAAGTAGCTGAGCTGAGACCTGACACAGGACCACCTGCTTCCAGAACCTGTGCTCTGACTGCCATGTCACACTTCTGTTCCTTCTCCCACGTGCTCCTCTGTCATCCCACCAGCCTGTGGTTCGGCACACATCTCCCCATCACCAGGAGAGTCAACCCTGGGCCGGGGGAGAGGGGGGCCTCAGAACAAGTCAAACCACTAAAGTGAGCTCCCAGATCCCAGCAGCTGGGATGCAAGCAGTTGAGTCCCCAAGGCCTGGCCCCCAGGCTGCCTGGAGAGCCCAAGACTCAGCTAGACATTTCCAGGCCATCCTGAGAGACTGGAGCGGGCCAGGAAGACACGCTGTGGGCGGGATGCTGGCCGCCTGGGAGGCAGAAACACAAAGGGCACTAAAGCCAGTGGGCGGCGAGGCAGGAAGAGACCACAATGGGCCCCGGCCAACCGGAGATGTCCCGATTGTTCGCGCCCACTCTCCTCCCGTTCCCATTACACTGTCATTCAGCACTGCTAAGACTTGGGAGAAGCCAGGCAGGAGGAGCAGGCAAGGTTTAAGTAGCCACCAGTCAGGAGTGCTGCGAGAGTGACGCACACCCAGCCTGAGCCTCAGCCCAGGCAGCCAGGGTTTCTGGGCTCCCTACCATCATCCATTCATCCACCCAACCAACATGCACTGGGTGCCCACCATAGTGTGTGCCCTGGTAGCTCCTGGGCAAGCCAATCCACTTGACTGGCAGGCTGAACTCCTTCAGCAAGTCACACCAGGTATCCGTGGTCCCTGGGTGGGCAGACTCTGCAGCCCCAGGCAGCAGGAGAGGCTGGGCAGATGTCTTATTCACCATCCTCTTTGCCCCAAATCAAACTCTCTGCACATGGTAACATGAAAGAGACAAAAAGCCTAGGAGTTATGAGCAATGTTAGCAATGTTATCTGGAGACCGTTCTGTAGACAGAAGCTCAGCAGAGGCCCAAATACATCTCCAAAAAGGCCCCCTCAAGTCCTTGCTGCTGTACTGGTCTCTGGGGGCACAGGGAGGGCAGGCAGGAAATCAGGCACCGGGACTCAGGACACCAGGTCATGTAGCTCAACTCTGTTTGCAGGGTCTCTGGATTTCTGTGAATTAGGGGCCCACACGTCAGCCTCGGGTGAGCAGGGCAGAGGGGAGGGGTGTAGGTTCTCTCAGTGCCAGAGAAAAAAGCCAGGCGATGTTGTATGCCCAGAGTCACTTCCCCAGGTCTCAACAGCAGCACTGCGGCTCCCTGGAGAGACAGCCTGGCCGTGTTTGCTGGCTGGTGCTGCCGGGGAAGGGCAAGGCAACACTGTCTATGCCAAACCATGGGCCCTGCCAACCCAGGACAGGTATGCACATGTACACACACATCCCCCATATTCCCCCCGGCCTTGGCCCTCCTCAGCATTCATCCACCGTGCCTGCCCTCAGTGAGGGGAGGATATGGACTCCAGCCCAGGTAAGGAAGCCCAGGTGAGCCATGCCTGCATGGAGGCATCACTCACATTCAACTTGGCATCTGGAAAGTTTCTCTGCCACCCCCAAGGCCCCATACACCCACCCTGACCCGCGCCACCTAGCTGAGATGACCTCTAACTTCAAGCTCCAGGTGTGGGTCTCCAGGAAGCAAAGACATCTGACTGGAAGAGCCCCAGATGGGTGACGGTAGGACATGGAGGTGCTGTTCACCTTCTCCAACAGCCTGTGGGGTCTCTCTGAGGATGTCAAGGCTTGGAGGGGCCACAAAGGGCTGGCCCAAGCCTCGTTTCATAGTCCGAGAAACTGGAGCCCAGATGGGGGAACGGGCAGCTGAATTCACATGGTATGTTGACAGCAAAGCCCAAACCGATTCCCAGTTACTATCCTTGAGCCCCACTGCCCCCTCTCTCCCATCACAATCCCCATCCAAGCACAGCCAGGTTGCCCCACTTTCCCTTCCTCCTCTTAGCAGGAGGCGGAGTAAAGAAGGGCTTAGAGCCCCAGGCCTGAGCGACAAGGCAGACAGAGGGGAGCTGGTACATGCAGTCCATCAGCAGGGCTACCATGCTGCCCCCACTACTCCAGGCTGGCTGGCTTTGAGATCATCTGAGCTGGGGGTGGGCAGACCTACAGAGGAAGGGGCTGCTCAGTGTGTGTGTAAGAGACAGACAGATGGGGGACAGACAGACAGAGCAGCATGCAGAATGGGAGGGCTGGAGAATGGTGCGCAGGGGAGCCGGCTACAGGGAGAGAGGGAGGGCAGGGCAGCAAGAAGCCGAGGGCAGAGTCCACTTGAGTTCTCACCTGCCCCTCCGGCGGGCACAGGAGGGTTTGAGCTGACCTTGCTTGGGGGGCCTCAGCCCCAGGCGGCGGCTGGCCCAGGGCCAGGTGACTTGTTTTCCCCACTCTGCGGCCACACGGCCAGTGGGCAAGAGAAAGCCAGAGAAGGAGAAGTTGTAAGTGACTTCCTGTGGGGCAGCAGAGTGGAGGTTCTCACACCGCCTGGGCTTCTAAGGAGGAAGAACAGCCCGGGCACTGAGCACACAGGACGGGTTTGCAAACAGGCAGGAAGTTTTCCTGGAGCAAAACCCGTCAAAACAGAATTCTTGCGCTGGGTCATATTTTCCTCCCTGCCCCAGTCACCCATGCTCAAACAGGTCTGTTGTTGTTTTCATTAATCTGGGAGAGGAAATCGAGCCCCTTTCAGCGGAGACCTTAGGCGCCAAACCAACCCGCTCCACAGACCCTCCCAACTGGCTTCCCGTTCCCGAGTGGACAGGGCACGATGGAAAATTTGGGGTCGATTCACTTCACTTCTTGCTCTAACATGCCAGCAACCAGCCACCCCTGCTCCAGCATCCTGGGCGTTGGTCAGGGAGATGCAGAGTGGTGAGAAGGAGCAGGGGTCTCCTGTCCCAGTCGTAGCCAGCATCTGCTTGGCACATGGTGTGAGCCTGGCACTTTGCACATATGACCTAATTTAACCTTCACAACCACTTTCTCAGACATGATTAGTAGCCATATTCACATACCAGGGAACAGGCTCAGAGAGGTTGAGTAACTTGCCCAGAGTCATACAGGAGAGGGAGCAGGGTCAAGGTTCAAACAGAGATCAATCTGTTGCAAAATTCTTCTCATTCCACTCCATGGCCTCCTTGGAACTCTTCTGGAGGACAAACCTCACAGCAAAGCTCAGGGAGTCTAGGGAGGTTTGCTGGCTGACAACAGA
>PVHY01032070.1:0-12139 GCA_004024945.1 Uropsilus gracilis | reverse complement strand
CGCCCCCCCCCCCAGGACTCGGCAACCCCCCAGGCCTGGCCTGGAGCAGGCTTCCCCGTGGGAGGCCACTGCGCACTCGGGGCTGAGAGCAGGTGGGCCAGCAGGGCCAGGCAAGGGGTGCCCGGGGGCACCGGGGAGCCGGCCCCCGGGCACCGGGGAGCCGGCAAGGGCTCAGGGTCAGAAAGCGAAGGAGCCAGTGTCCCCAGCCCACCCCCAAGCAACTACAGATCCATGGGGACGGCATGCACGGCCGGACGCCCTGCACGTCTCGCCGCCCGCGCCCGGCTGCCGGCTCCGGCTGTGCAGGGCACGGCCGCCAAGAATAACAACCCCAGCCTGGGGTTCCCTCGCCAGGGCCCGGCCGCGTCCCCGCGGGGGCGCCCGGGGTGGCTCCTGAAAGGACCTTCTGCACGGCTGTGTCCCGAGAGCCACCCGGCCGGGGGGCCCGGCCCCCCTCCCCCCCCCGGGCTCTGGGCGGCTGTGCTGTGAGCGCGGGGCGGGAGGCCAGGCCGGGCCCGGTGCCACAGAGCAGCCGCGGACAGCGCCGGAAGGAACGGGTAACTCTCCTCTTCCCGTCCCGGAAGGGGCAGGGGGGGGAGGTGGCTGGGGCTGGGGTCCCTGCCAGGCCCAGGAGCCTCCAGCCGCCTGGGCGAGGGCGGGAGAACAGGAACTTGACCCGGCGCCCGGCGGCGCTGCTGCTCCCCAAACTGACCTCCCAACCACAGCAGGGGCATCCCCGCTCCCGGGCACCCGCCTCCCTGCGGGCAGCGCTGGGGGGAGACGCTGGGGCTGGGGGACGCGGCTGAGGGGGGCAGGGGGGCGCACAGCTGGCGCCCACCACATCCTGCCCCTCCCCTGCGGGGACACTTGTAAATGGTAATGAGCGACGACAGCGTGAAGTGACAGCCGTCCACGCACGCCGAACGCTGCCCCCTGCCACAGCTGGGGAAACCGAGGCCCAGGAGGCCGCCATGGGGAGGGGCTGGCCCCGTGGGGCGGTGCTGCTTACGCACCCGGCCAGCCGGGCTCTGCACCCCGACGGTGACGTCATCCGGGAATGAACAGCCCCAGCGAAGGCTCAGGGCCTCCCGTTTCCAAGAATCGCCCCGTCCTGGGCGCCTGGGCCGGCAAAGGGGCAGGAGGGGCAGCGGGCCAGCGGGCAGGAAGGGAGCCTGCCGGGCAGGGGCTGCCAGGGCGGGCAGAAGGCACACGGGGTCCAGCACTCAGTGGGTGGGGGCTGCCTGCTGCTCCCAGGGCGGAGCGGCGGACAAGGAGCAGGGCTGCTGGGGGGGGGGGCACGCGACGGGCGCTCCGGGCCCTGGAACCGGCTCTCCAGGGAGAGGCAGGGCGGTCGCTCACTTCCTGGCTTCCGTCAGAGGCCCGGCCCGGCCCCAAGAGGAATTTATGGGGCCAGTCACTGGGGAGGATAAAATGACAAGCAGGAGGGCAGTTGTGCCCAGCGGGCTCGCAGCGGGGGCCCCGCAGCGTGGAGGGGCTGGGGCGCCCACAGAGGCAGGAGGGGCCCGCACCTGTAGCACAGGTTCCGCATCCCGACCTGGGAGGGGGCTGGGAGGCAGAACCCAAGGACCCCGCGGGGCTGGGCCGGCCACGGAGACCCAGAGAGACCTGCGGGGGCCAGAAACTGGCGAGGGAAGCCTGTCAAACCCCAGGGCGCTTAGCAGGACTCAAGACACCCTTGGCGACAGTTCCACCACGGACGCCCAGGCCTGGCGGCCCGCCAGCACACGCAACACGGACACGCAGGTGACCCCACGGAGCCCAGCTCTCGGGTTCCGACAGCTGTGGACCTGCCTGTAGGGTCTGGGGCCAGGGGGCCCCGGCTGTCCTGCCGAGGGGGGTCACGGGGTCCCTGGGCCTCCCAGCTGGACCGCTGCTGCTCCATGGCTATGGACATACATACGTGCCCCGCCCCCCATCCCCACCCGGTGGCGGAACATGACCCCAGCCAGCTCAGAGACCTCCACATCCCCCCCCAGGGAGCCCTGACACGTGCCCACAGTCCAGGCAGGCTGGACACCCCGCCACGCACGTACACACCCAGGCACCCAGACCCAGACACACAGACTGACGCACCCTCCCCCTCCCGCCCAGATAAAGGGCCCAGACAGCCCGGCCTCGGCCTCGGACTGGGGCCCCGGTCCCCACAGCCTTGAGCCAGGCGGGCGGCTGCTCTGACACTCTGGGCTGGCACACAGCAGCGCTCTCGACACCCTGAGGAGGGGCCAGGCCCCCCACGCACTCACGCACACGGGAAGGCATGCTGGCCTCGCCGCCCACGCCCAGCCCCCGACCTGTCCTGGGGGAGGAGGGCCCCCAGAACAGCGCCACAGCTGGACAGCCACCAGGGCCCCGTCGGCGCCCAGGCCTCTGGGGCTACCTTCACCTTCCCAAGAAGGAACACCGAGCGGGATCTAAGGCGGAGCCCACCCCCCAGTTCTAGGGTGGGAAGGCCGAGCGTGTAGGGTGCGGTGCGGAGGACCCCGCTCCCCCTGGTTCCAGGCAGGGCCACCTCGCCGTCCCGGCTTCTGGGGCTGGGCTGGGCTGTGGCTACACGTCTGCTGACCCCGGCCTGCACCCCAGGCGCCTCAGCGAGTCGCCCCTGCAGGCCCCCCACTTCCAAACAAGCTCCCGTTGGGAGCCTGGACACACGCGCGTGGGGGGAACGCGGTCCCAGGCCGCTGTCTGGACCACGGGTTGGTTGGCCGCCGCCTGGGAGGGCGGGAGCACGGCCCGGAGGCCTCCCGGCAGGCCCATGCCAGCGGAGGTGCTGACACTGCACTCCCGCCCGCTCCCCCGACCCCGGAGACCCCCCCAGCCCTGCTGAGGGGCCAGGCCGCATCCAGGCCGGGCCTTCAATGGGGCAGATTAGTTACCGTTTAACCCCGTGACCCCCGATTGTCCTCTGGCCAGCACAGTGGAAAGAGCAGAGAAGGGGCGGTCCCTGCACGCCCTCGGACGTGTGTCCGCCCCCCGCCCACCCCCAGCCACCCCCCTGACCGCACTGAGCACCACCTGGCGGGCGACAGCGTCTGTGCGTGGGGTAGTGGCCTTCGTGTCGGGCAGGGAAACCGAGGCACGGTGTGAGCAGGGTCCTGCCAGGGTTCCCCGGGCCCGTGTGCGCACCCTGGCGCCAGATGACACGGTGCATAAGGGGGAAGGACCGGAGCCGGGGGTCGGGACCCGGCTGACGCCTCCTGGCTGCGTCAGCAGGTGGCCCGAGCCCACGGGCAGCACTGACCTGCGCCTGGGCGGCCTCCCACGGCCGGCCCAGACAGCGTGACTTTCTAGCTAATGGTTAATGGCACACGGTGCCTCACACCTCCCAGGGCAGGGGGCTGGCAGAGAGGGCCGCGGGCTGCTGGGGCCGTGGTGCCAGCTGTGGTGTGTGCGTGCACACACGTGGCCACCAGCTGTCACACAGACACGGGGTATCCCGGGGCCCAGGCGGTTCTTTCTGGGGTGCATCCCAGCCTCCAGCAGCCAGTCATCCAAGGGGGGCACGTCTGTCACATGTGGAGCACACAGACGCGCCCCGGAGCCAAGCACAGTTGGGGACGCCCTCCTTGCCTGAGAACGCAGACACACGTGAGCCCACACAGCTGTGTGTCGCCCCAGCACATACACACACACAGCACACGCACGAGTGACAGGCGTGCCAGGGCCTCGGCGGGCCCCAGGCGGTGGCCCCAGCCCCCAGGAGCCGGCAGCTGTCCGCAGCCCACGCCCACACGCGCCCCACGTCAGCAGGCTGGGTCCAGGGTGGCAGGCCCGGCCCGCCCCGCCCCGCCCAGCAGGCACCGCTCCCTGCAGCGGCGGAGCGTGTTATTAGAAAGCGTGGGGCGGGGCTGGCGCTTGGCAGGGCCACAGGGTGGGGAGCAGGTGGTGGGCGTGGGGCCAGGCGACAGCGCCAGTGACCCCATGGCAGTGACCGGGCAGCCAGGCGGCGGCGCAGGGGCCAGATAAGGCTCTTCCGGCTGACTCAGTGCGGTTCCCAGGGCTGGCACGGGCTGCGGCACAGTGCCAGGGGTTGGCGGGCGGGCACCCTCCCTGTGCTTGCCATGGCCCGGCTGGCCCCGTGCCAGCAGCCACAGCGGCTTTGATGAGGCAGGTGCGGCCCAGAGGGGAGGGCGGGCGAGGCTCCCAGGGGGCTTCCCGGAGCTGCCCCCCCCCCCACGGCTCTCCGCCCCTGCGCACTCGGCCCAGGGCCCCCGGGGCCCCGAGGACGCTGGCACCAGGGCTGGGGGCTGCCAGGGCCGGGTGCCGTCCCTCTGGAGGAACCATCCGTCTCAAGCGTGGCAGGGAAGCCCTGCTGAGCTCGGAACCTGCGCCTGACCGCCAGGTCCTTGCCGGGCGGGGCCTGCGGGCTCGGAGCACCCGCTTCCACCGGCCCTAACTCACCCTCCTCCCTGGACCTCCAGGGCCACCTGCACGCTGACCTCTCCCTCCCCAGGCCGCAGAGGCGCCTCCTGAACGGCCGCCCCCCAGCCAGGCCACCCCACGCCTCCCTCCAGGCGCCCCTCCCCCGGCCCCAGCGCTGGCCCCAGCTGACAGAGACCAGCAAAGGCCCCTCTTTCACCCCTCTGCTCTCCCTTCACCCACAAAGCCTCAGCTCCTCGGGGCCTTCTCGGCCCCCTTCCCGACCCCCGGGGAACGGGGATGCCCACGTCCTCCCCGACGAGAGACTCTTGGCCGGGGACGGGGAGGAGGGGCGGAGGGACGTCCCGGAGCTGGAAGGGTGCAGGAAAACCTGGCACCGCCCGCCTGAGGCCTCGGCTCCAGCCCCCCAGCCTGGCCCGTGGGGGCCCAGAGACATTGGCTGCAGAGGCCGTGGGTACCCCAAGGACGCAGGCCAGGCAGCCGGCCCGGAGGCCGCCCCCGGGGGAGCTCCGCCGCGCGGAAGAGCTCCTGGGATCTGGCAGGAGAGGCCACTGGGACGCTGCGGGCCCAAGCTGGGCGTCCACCGCCCGAGGCCAGGAGACACGGGTCGCGGCCAGGGCAAGGCCTCAGGCCTTGCGGGGCTGCTGGCTACGCTCCCCCGACAGCGCCGGCCTCAAGCGTGGCTTCTCGGGTCAGAACCAAACTCGAAACACGCGCAGGTGTGTGTGGCCGCGAGGCCCCGGGCAGAAAGGCCCGGCCCAAAACACCTCGGGGGCCCCGGGCCTTGCGGACGCGGGGCCAGGGCCACCAGGGCCGCCGGGCACGTGCACGGAGCTGCTGGCGGCCTGGCGGGATCCCGGCTGGGACGCGCCAAGCTCCCGGGGCCCGCGGCCCACGCTGCTCGTGCCCACGTGCCTGTGTGTCCGGCCCGACACCGCACACGGAGCCCGGGCAGCGTCCATGTCAGACAGGGACACGTAGCTGGAGAGCAGAGAGAAGGTGCCCCCAAGCCTCAAAGCCAGGGGCGCCCCGGCTCTGGCTGCCAGACAGCCCTGGGCCCCGTCAGCTCCCCCAAGACCACACTGGTGGCTGCTGGGCCTGTGGGCAAGAGGTGCCCTGAGCACCTCGGTATCCATCTGCGCGGGGTGGGGTGGGGTGTCACTCGCTGTGGCTCCCCCACGAGATCGAGTGAGGGGACAGCAGACGCCACGTGACTCCGCCTTTCACCTGCGCAGAGCTAAGTGACAGATACGAACCGGACACATCACGCTCTTTGGAACCGCCACGGCTACACCCGCAAGTTAGGCGGTGAGCAGACGCCACCTTGGAAAGCAGGAGACGAACCCAACATTCAGTGCACGCCGAAGCCGCCGCGAGATGCCAGGCAGAGCAGAGCCAAAGCACAGGAGAGGGCCTGGAGCAGCTGGAGCCCCTGCGCCGCGGGGGCGGGAGGCGGGGCCGCGCACTGGGGAACAGAATGGCGGCGCCATGAGGGTTAAACAGAAGGCCCAGCGGCAATCCCACTGCGTGGGGGAGGGGGGGGCCAAGGAAATGGCACATGCATTCAGCCCACACACGTATGTGCACAGACCACGAGCCACACGGCCAACGCAGGACCACCCAGGTGTTTATGCACACGTCGCCCTCCCCAGGGGCACCCCCGCCGTGACCGGGAGCGGCGCTGCCACTCACAGCCACGGGCAGGACCCAGAACACGTGGCGCTGGGGAGGGAAGGTGGACCCACGAGGCCACGTGGCGTGAGGCCACGGCTGCAAGGCATGTGGGACGGGTGCAGCCACAGGGGGTGGGGTGGGGTGGGGTCCCGGCGTTGGGGGCGGGGCGGGAATGCGAAAGGATCCAGGTGGCGAAGTGCTGGGAACTGGGGTGATGGCGGCACAGCCCGTGAACGCGCTGAAAACCACTGAGCTCTGCCCATCGAGGGGCGAGCCAGATGCTGTATAAACTTCATGTCGCTGAGCCTGCTCAGAACGTGCCGGCGCTGCCTGAGCGGAGGCTGAGCGCTCGCGCCCCGAAGCAGCCTGAGGCCCGTGACTTGGCCCCACGGGCCTGCAGTCCCCCTGTGGTCACTGCCGACGGCCCAGGCTCCCTGGGCCAGCGCTGGCCGGCTGCCAGGGCGGCTGCCCCGGGAGCCCACGTCCCCTGCCAGAAGGTCCTCGCCGCCGCCCAGGATGCGCCGGGCCCCTGGCGGGCCGCCCCAGACACTTGGGCTCCGCCAACACACATCGTGGGGGCCCCCGTGGCGGGGTTCCAGGTTTTCACAGCCAGGCTGCGGCTCTGAGCCTGCCACCGCGGGCCCTTCCCCAGCCCGGCAGCCCCCAGCTCTGCAGCCGAACACAGACCTGCACGACCATGGAGGAGCTTGTGGGAGGAAGTCAGCCCCAGGCCCTGCCAAGACTGGGAGGAAGAGGCAGAGACAGTGCCAAGTGGGTGGGCAGCCAGCCAGAGGGGGCTGCCACGTGCCAGGAAGGGGGCGGGTCAGGTGCCAGAGTCAACAGAGCCCAACATCTGCTGGGTTGCTGGGCCTTGGCCACTGTTGACACTGGCTGTGCAGGTGCCCGGCCAGCTGGGCCAGAGGGCCTCGCGGGCAGCTGGACGTGCCACGCTCGAGCAGACCGTGGTGTGGGCCCCGCAGGGTGGACGCAACCACCCCCCACGAGCTGCCCCGGCCTCCGCTGCTCTAGAGGTCAGTCCTGCTTCCCGCGAGACCCACCAGGCGGCCTCCGGGCCTACGCCCACCTTCGGCCCTAGCGCAGGGCTTTGCGCCGGCGGCTTCCAGGGCTCGGGCCCGGTCCGCTCCCACAAGGTGCTGCCTGAATGCTGATCCCAAGAGGCCCTGTCGCCCATGTTTCTTCATCCACCCGCTTCTGCAGCTGCCAGCCGACCCTGCTGTTTGCCGCCTTTCTCCAGCCCACGGGGGTGGACTGGCCTCTCCGCAAGAGGCCACCTGCCCGGCATCGCAGGTCCCTGGGCCACGGGCTCTGTTTCCCCGGGGGGCTGAGACACCCTGTCCCAGACACGCGGGCGGAGACGCCGGGCAGCCCTTTGCTCCTGGCACGCCAAGGGGCTTGGGGTCGGGGGTCTGGCCCCGGTCTCCTCCCAGCCTGGCCACCCCAAACCAACCCTCCTGTCACTGTGCTGTCTGAGGAGCTGCCGGGGTGGGGGTGGGGGGAAGGTAGGGTGGGGTCCGGCCAGCCTCTGACCCTACCAGGGTCACTGGTCCCGCCCCTTCTCTGGGTCCAGCCATGACCTCTGAGGCTGTTGTCGGGCTCCAGGCCACATCGGGGGTGCCTCTGCGTGCCCCTGTGTATTCTCCTAACTTCAGAGAACCCCAAGATCTCGGGGCCCAGAGACCCCCCCAAACACAGGGCCTAAGGTTTTCATTTGCAAGATGGGACAGTGACTCTGAAGAGAGGAGCTGAGGCGGAGGGCAGGATGGGGCTGCTGAACCTAGGCTGGCCAAGGCTGGCGTCCACACACAGGCCCGTCCCCGCCATGTGCCCGACAGTGACGCGTCCACTGCCAGCCCGGCTGAGCCCTGGCACCCCTGCCAGATGGGAGCCAGGCCACGCAGCGGAGCTCACGGAGGGCTCACAGACCACAAGTCCCCCCGCCCCGAGACGGAAGCGCCCCTCCCCTCCGGCCGTCGCCCCGGCAGCCCTGCCCAGGACGCTGCTCCACCTGCGGTCACCCCTCATCCCAGCCCACATCGCCCTCCTGGGCCGAGCCCGAGGCCGTGGCTTTCACTTTGCGGCCTCCTCTGGCCAGACCCAAGTCTCTGCAAGACCACTGGGGTCACTGCACCCCCCTGAGGCCGAAAGGAAGCTCCCGGCTCTGGGTCCCCCAAGATCAACATCTCTGTCCACTGCTCTGCAGCCACAGGCAGCAGCTGGGCCCTGGGTGCCCTCGGGAAGGGTCCCCAGGGGTCCACCAGGCCGCGGAGCCCAGGGGGACTTGAGCCGGGTGGGGTGGCCAGGTTCCCCCCGCATGCCCGGAGGTCGGGCCGGGCCCAGCTGGTCGCGGGCTGGAACGCGAGCCTGGCCAGCCGCCCCATCATCTGGTTTCCATCTGCCCAGCAGCCCAGCGAGGCCTGACTTCAAAGGCTCCCTGCCTGGTCACTTCCTCCGCCCTGGTCACCCACAGGGAAGGCACCGGGATGACCACTTCCTTCCCTCCCGCCGGCGCCCTGGGGAGCTGTGCCATCAGCACAGCCACCCCCGTTCAGGTCAGCGGGCCCACGGCCCCACGCCGCGTCCACCTCCTCCGTTCTCCCTCGAGGCCGCGTCCCGCAGCTGCCCAGCCCACCCATGGGGCGTCGTCGCGTCCGGGGCTGCGGGCACCCCAGCACCCAGTGCGGGGCCCGGCCCAGCGCCATGGCCGGCCGGCGGGCGGGATCCCAGCAGCGACGGGACCCCCGCTCCAAGACGCGCCCACCTGCTTGAACTGCTCCTCGTAGGTCCAGTCCCCGTGGTCCGGCGGCTGCAGCTGGGGCACCATGTGCGCGGCCCCGCCGGGGTGGCCCGAGCCGGCCCCCGCACGCTCCTGGCCACCGAGAGCCCGGGGCCCCCCTTCCCCGTGCAGGGCCTGGGGCGGCGGCGCCTTCCGCGGGAACAGGGCCGAAGGGCCTGGGGGGCCGAGCCCCTCCTCGTCCTCGAAGTCCTCCTCGTCCTCCTCGTCCCCCAGGTCTTCCTCCAGCTCCTCCTCCTCCTCCTCCCATTTCGGCTTCCTGGAGGGGGCAGGGCACAGGGTCAGGGGGGACGCCACCAGCTCTTGGCGCCGAGGGCCTGTGCATGCGGCCAGCTGAGGGCCCGGGGATCTTCTGGAGTGGCCCTTGGGCACAGACAGGGCCCCTGCCACCGCCAGCCCCCTCCTCCTCCCCTCCACCCTGGCACAGACCTCCTCGCTGGGCCTTGGACAAGCCAAGCCAGCGCCTGCTCAGTCCCTCCCCCACCACCCTGGGGACACGGCCACCACCTCCCCAGCCTGCCAGTCCCGGCTCCGGTGGCCTGCCAAGGGGCTGCCATTTCCACGGGGAGACGCCCACTCCTCCCTGGTCCTGGTCCCAGTCACCCGGCGCTGCTCCCAGCGGCCTCACCTCCGCCCCCTAGCTCATGGGCCATGGCTCCCGAGCGGCCCAAGGAGGCCAGGCTCAGGGCACCGGCCCTGGTGGGATGGTCAGTGGCACCGCTGCCCCCGACCCCGGCCTGGTCTCCCCCGCCTCTGCCGCGGAGCCTGCCCTGGCTGACCGGCCACGCGGGCCTGGCCACGTGCGGCTAGTTCCACGGAAGTCAGACTCAGTCCCCACAGGACTCCGTCTCAAGCCCCAAGGGCCACGCGTGACCGAGCCGTGCCGTGGGGACGTTCCTGTCACCATCCCCAGCCCCGAAGGGTGGCGCTGCCCATGGCAGCCAGGACAGGCCTTGCCTTCCCTCCCGGCGGCGTCCCCAGGGCACAGAGCCGCCTGGCACCGCACGGAGCCCCCAGACCCCAACTCACAGCTCGTCATCGGAGCCTGTGTTCTCGAAGTGCCCGTCTCCTTCGGCCTGTCCCGGCCCCTCTCTGCCTTGGCCCGGCGAGCCCCGTGCCCCTTCCTGGGCCGCGTCCTCGTCCTCTGAGCCCGGGGGCCCGTCCTCGGAGCCGCTGGGGCTGGCCGCGTGTCCAAGGCCGGCGGCGGCGGCTCGCATGGCGGCCAGGGCGGCCATCTGCGCCCGCTGCATCCGGGCATTCTCGGGTTCCCTGTCCTCGTCTGGGGTGGCCCGAGCGAGGGCCAGTGGTCGGGCGGGGGGCTCAGGCGGTGGCAGTGGTGGCTGCCGGGCCTCCAACTCCTGGCGCGCCCGCTGCTGCCGCTGCAGAAGCGTCTCCATCACAGCCTGCAGCTTCATGGCCCTGCGGGCCGGGCCGCCCCGGGCACCAGGGGTCGGCGGCGGGGGCGGCCCCTGTGGGGAGGGGGCCCGGCCGCTCTGCAGTGTGGGGGCCTCGGGGGTGCTGGGGCAGTGCAGGGTGGCAGGAGGGGAGGGGGGCGGGGCCGCCGGACTCAGGCTGAGAGCTGGTGGGGCATGCCAACTGCTGGCGGCAGACACCTCCTCAGGCGGGGCACAGGGGGCCAGTGGCTGGCATCCAGCTCATTCACGTGTTTGCAGAAACCTGGGGACAACCAGAGACACTGTCAGACCCGGCTTAGTCACCACAGATCCTTCCTCCCAAGGGAGGTCAGACTGCAAAGGCCTCTGGGAAAATTCCTGCCATCCACATGCAAACCTGAAGGTCTTCCTGGAGGAGGAGTGTGCTCCCCACATCTGCCCCTTCCAGAGGGCTGGGAAGCTGGGACACCCTGCACCCCACTCCGAGGGTCTCGAGGGAGCCCCCACCCATCTGGGCCACGAGAAATACACAGGCCTTGAGCAGCGTACCCCATCAGGAAGGGCCCGGATTATTACTTCACAGGCAGAGTGGTGGGGCATTCCTGGCCTCTGATTGGCCAGCGGACCATGGTGCACCAGAGTCCAGACGGTCCTGGGTTCTGGTTCTGAGTTCTGGGTGCGGCTCACGCACAGGACGTAGGGCTCCCGGCATCGCCCTCTCTCCCCAGCTGCCGGGACTCCCCAGTGGAGCACCGATGGCCCACGGGCGCTCCCCACTCCCGCTCTCTTTGCATCCCCAAGCTTCAACCTCTCTGGGCCTCAGTTTCCCCATCTGCATAGTGGCCCCTGCTGCGCTCATGTGAGTCCACGGGGGTAAAGGAGGGTACCCAGCAGGCTTCTGTGAGTTTCAGGGAAGGAAGCCTGGATGGCCCCACGTCACAGGGTTAAAGGGCTTGGCGATGCCCTTGTGGGGAGGGGTTCTCAGCGAGGGGCTGGGATTCTAATCCAGGTCCTGCGGCCAGCGCTCCCCTCAAGGGAGCCCCAGTCATCTGTGACCCCAAGGGGGCAAATATCTCTGAATGCAATACGACCTGCACCCACCCTGGGTTCCTCGGACCACCTCAACCCTAACTGCCAGGGCCAAGGCTGGTCTCTGAGCTGGACATCCCAGAGACACCCCCCCAGTGTCGTCCCCCCCCACCCCCGGCCACTTCCCACTTGCCAGACCACCAGAACCCTGGGCGGTGACACGCCAGATGGGACATCCTGGGGGTGGGGGTGGGAGGGACAGGGGTCCAGGGCCACCCAGTCCAGGAAAAGAACCCATAGGGGCTCCTGCATGGCCCCAGGCAGCCGGGCCCGGGAGCCTGAGGAGCAGCAGCATAGCCTCCCAGGAGCAGAGCCTCCCAGGAGCCGCTGACACTCGGCCAGGCTGGCCCTTCGCCCAGCCCCACCCCAGCATCAAGTACAGACCCCCCGCCTCCCCTCCCCAGACCAGCCTCTGGCCCCCAGCCCAGCTGCCCTTCACCCAGACCACGCAGGGTCCGCAGCAGGATGGCTGAGAGGACAGTGGGGCGCAGGTGGGTGGCCCCTGTGGGAAAGGAAGGTCTATGTCCCCAAAGGGCCTTTGTAGCCAGCAGGGACAGGGTTCCAGGCACAAAAGACTCTCTGAGCGGCCAGAGTGCGGAGGGTGACCACCAGAGCTGGTCCTTGGAGGAGCGAAACGGCATCTACCCCCACCACAGGCCCTGGTGGTCACTCCCCCCACGAGCCCCAAGAAATGCTGAGGGGACATTTCCCACTCAGTGTCTAGTCAGGTCTGCAGCCCCTCCCCCACCTTTGACAACTTCAAGACAAGCCC
>PVHY01032069.1:0-12139 GCA_004024945.1 Uropsilus gracilis | reverse complement strand
AAAGAAAGAAAGAAATGCTGATGAGGTATTGTGCGTATTTACTTAACAAAGCAGGAAAGTGCATTAATTATGATGGAGTCAGCACAATAGGTTTGGTTAATAAAATCCTTCAAAAATGTCCCCAAGGTTGGGCACGGTGGCGCATGCCTTTAATCCCAGCCTAGAAAGTGAGGCCAAGACTAGGAATTACTTGAGTCTGCAGGTTCGAGACCTGCCTGGGGCAATATAGCGAGACCTTGTCCCCCCCCCAAAAAAAAAATGTCCCCAGCTAGTTCTTAGCTAGCTCACTACTTCATCCATCCTCATTCTGCCTGAGGGGAAACCAAGGCCCAGAGGCTGATTCTTTTGCCCTAGGTCCATCACCAAGGCAGGAAGGGGGCCAGGGCTGGACCCCAAGTGTACTCACAGTGGGGTGACCCCGAAGGTCAGCTTTGAAGGCTGGGTGAGGAGACAGGCTGAACAGCTGTTCCCAGCACTAACGTGGCATTATCCCTGTGCCCATCTCCTGCCCAGCTGAGCCAGCTCAAGCTGCACTGTCTGAGCGAGAGCATCTACCGCAGCAAGGGGCTGCAGAGGGAGCTGCGGGTCCATGTCGTGCGCTTCCACGAATGCGTGGAGGAGACTGAGCTCTACTGCGGCCTGTGCGGGGAGTCCATAGGTGAGAGGAACAGCCGGCTGCAGGCCCTGCCCTGCTCGCACATCTTCCACCTCAGGTGAGTGCTCCGTAGTTGCAACTGGCCTCTTGAGTCTAGCAAAACCAAGAGCGAGCACTGACAAGGTGCTCCCCTGCCAGTCCCAAGAACTTCCTGTGTGGGAGATCATTGAATCCTCGCACAGCCTGTGAGGTGGCCATTCTTATTCTTCTCCCCAAGGCCTCTCAAAGGCCCAAACCTGCTTCCATTCAGCCTCCTGACTCCCAGCTCAGGCTGTCTTAGAGCCTATGGGGCAGTGTGAGCAGCAAATCAGGCGGGGGCCTGGGGATCCCTCTCTCCCAGGGCTATGGGACACCTTCCTGACGCCCGGAGGAGGGGAGGGGAGGGAAGCGATGGGAAAGGGAGAGGAGAGAAGAGGAGGGTAGGGGCAGGTGCAGGCCCAGCACGAAAGGCTAGGCACTGGAACAGACGGAGCCCTTTGTCTCCCAAGGTGCCTGCAGAACAATGGGACACGGAGCTGCCCCAACTGCCGCCGCTCATCCATGAAGCCTGGCTTTGTGTGACCCATCAGCAACCTCGGGGCTTCGCCTCACCTCCCCACTCCTTCTCCACCCTCTCATTGGAGGACCCAGCTGGGCCTTGCCTTGGACACCTGTTCACCCTGGGGGGAGGGGCAGCAGTTGGGTCTCCTCTGGCCTTGGGCACCCTGCCTGCTGTGGTTTCTGTAGGCCCAGCTGCTTTCCCCATCTCTTTGTACTTTGTTCTTTGAAGAAAAATAAACCATTTGTACCTCATGCCAGTGAGTCTGACTTCCTGAGAAAGTCCAGTCAAGGAGATACCACCAGCACCCATCACAGGTCCAGGCTGGAAGCTTTCTGAACAGTTCTGTTTAGCCAGATGTGGTGGTGTGCACTGTAATCCAAACACTGGGAGGCAAGAGGCCCGGAATTGTTTGAGTTAGCGGGTTCGAGACTACCCCAGGCAACATAGTGAGACCTGGTCTCAAAAAAGCAGCTGGGTATAGTGGAAGACACCTGTAATCCAGCTACCTGGGAGGCTGAGGCTGGGGATTGCTTGAGTCCATAGGATTGGTACTACCCTGGGTAACATAGCGAGACCTAGTCTCAAAAAAAAAAAAAAGTCCTGTTTATCGGGAACTCCAAATGGATATTCAGAACAGGATCCCCTGGTCCAGGTGTGATGGGACCACCTCAGACAAGACCTCTTCACATGGGGTTTTTAACTGTTGTCAGATAATTCTACGAAGGGTGAATTTGGGGTCAGAAGCTCCAGTACTAACACTGATTCACTGAACGATCTTGGGAAAGTCACCTAGCTTTCTGATCCTACATATCTTTATCTAAAATTGAATATGATAATTCAACCTGCCCACCTGGAATAAATGCTAACTGTAGAGATGCTTTGTCAGCCTGAGCAAGCTACTGCAAATGTACCTGAAAAAAAATGTACTTTTGGGTTTGAGACAACCCTGGGCAACATAGCAAGACCTAGTCTCTAAAAAAAAAAGGGGAAAAAAAAAGCTGTCCACAGTGGCGTGTGGCTTTAATCCCAAGCCTTGGACGGGAGGCTGAGACTGGGAATCACTTGAGTCCATGGGTTCGAGACCCACCTGGGGCAAAATTGTGAAACCTACTCTCAAAAAATAGCTGGGCGTGATGGTGCACGCCTGTAATCCCAGCTACCTGGGAGGGTGAAGCTGGCGATCACTTGAGTCCGGGGTACCCCAGGCAACATAGTGAGACCTAGCCTCAAAAAAAATTTTTTTTAATTTCTACTTTTAACAGTATTCCAAGAAACCCATGGGCATATCTTCACCATGTGTAAGGGATATCTGTGATGGTCTGACCTTTGGTTTATATGAAGTTCATTTTAGGGGGGCCTGTGTCTCACAGTGACAAGCAGAGATCCTCAGAGCAGGGGACCAGGTATAACCAAGAATCTCTTGTGATCCGTAGAGATCCTCCCTACCCACTGAGAGGAAAAGAACAAGATCACATGTTTTTTTTTTGTTTGTTTGTTTTGTTTTTGTTGTTGTTTTTTTTGCTTTGCTTTGTTTTTTTTTTTTTTTTTTGAGACTAGGTCTCGCTATTTTTGCCCGTGGAACCGCAGGCTCTTGTTGCCTGGGGTACCACGGACTGAAGCAATCTATCCCCAGACTCAGCTTCCCAGGTAAAGATTACATGTTTTTAATCTCAGAGCCTGTTAGTCAGTCGAGCTCTTCTCAGTGGGCTTTTCTGAAGCACCTGCTCTGAAGTTAGTAGCAGGAGCGATTCTCCCCCTTAAAACTGGTTAATGATTCTCCTGAGGGTGGTCAGCTTATACTTTTCATAAGTAATGATAATAAGAAAGGAGACTGAGGTGTGTCTTTTTTGGTTCCTTGAAAGTGCTGTTCACGGTTAGGAAAGTCAGAGCTGCCTGGCGTGGTGGTGCGCGCCTCAAGTCCAAGCGTTGGGAGGCAAGAGGCCTGGGATCGCTGGAATTCGTGGGTTCGAGACTATCCCGGGCAACATAGCGAGACCGGGTCTCGAAAAAGTAGCCGGGCATCGTGTGGGCGACTGTAATCCCAGCTACCTGGGAGGCTGAGGCGGGGGATCGCTTGAATTCGCGGGATCGGGGCTATCCCGGGCAACATAGCGAGACATAGTCTCAAAAAAAAAATCAGAGCTGTGGTACGAATCCTTTAATTCGTAGCTGGACCAGATTTTGAGGTTGATTGGTCCTTGGTAAACGCCCCTTCAAACACCTGTCAGATTAAAACTACATTTCCCTGGAGACCAAGCGGCCCAGGCTTGCTCCTTCCTTTTCCGGTTTCACTTCAGGCCCCGCCCACTGGGCGCATAGGCCAATAGCGCGTTCAACTCTCGCGCCCCGGCAGAACAGGACGAGGGTGGGGACGTATCGCGAGCGGCGGGGCGGGCTCTGTGACCCTGGCCTCGTCTTTAAAGTCGAAGAAGTAGATTCGCTGGGGCGGCGGGGCGCGACGTAACTTGGCCACGCGTGCGAACTTGAGGAGAGAGGTTCGTCAGTAGCTAAGAGCAGGCGTGAGGAAAGACCGTATTAGTCTATCCCGGTGACTGCTCCCCAGCTCGGTCTTGAGTCTCTTCCATGACGTGAATCTGCTGCCGAAACTCAGAGACCAGTGACTCGGCAGGAGAAGATGGCGACCGTGTGGGATGAGGCTGAGGTTCGCACTGGGCGAGCTGGGCGTCTTGGAGCGAGGCGAAGTCTTTGGCGGGAGGGGAGGAGATGGCGTGGGGTCGTGATCTGGCCCGGTTCTGGGGTGGGCATCTTGGGACGTGGGCAGAGGGCCTGACTCTGACCATTTTGGTTTCACGGACAGAGAAACAGGCTGAGTGGATTTGGAGATTGTGGTATGGCTACCCTGAATTAAAACTTAAAAAAAATTTTTTTTTCTTTTAACAGCAAGATGGAATCGGGGAAGAGGTGCTCAAGATGTCCACAGAAGAGATCATCCAGCGCACACGGCTGCTGGACAGTGAGATCAAGGTGGGCCCTGAGCCCTTATTGGAGGCAGTGAAACCCCCACCGGACAGGTGGTGATGATTCCGGCGACCTCTTTCACCTGGTTCTCAACCTCCCTAAGAGAGATAAGGGGACTGCAAATTCCTCTGTGGACCAGGAAAAGAGAACAGAAAGCTTAACTGCAAGTAACTGGAGAGGGGGCAGGGTGATGGGCAAGCGGACTGTCCTCAGTGAAGTATTTTAAGTCTTCTTAAACTGTTGAATCCTTTTAGAAAATTCTCAACTTACAGGTGAGGACACTGAGGCTCAGTGAGTACTCAGTGAAGTGCATAGCCCTTGATTAAGAGTCAGAATTCAACACATTTGCTTCACTCGAAGTCTTGCTTTTTCACCTCATAACAGCTTCACAGGAAAGTTTCCAAACTGGTCTCCTGTTCAGCCTTCTGCTGTGTTTAGTCCGGTTCAGTCTTCAGAAAATATTAGAGCTGTGTAAACAGATGCAGGAGGTTCTGCTGGGTGGCCTGAATCTTACCCACTACAGGCTGGGATAAGCTGAGTCATGTCATATTTGACATGTTCCCCTTATCCCAGATCATGAAGAGCGAAGTGTTGCGAGTCACCCACGAACTCCAGGCCATGAAGGACAAGATCAAAGAGAATAGTGAGAAGATCAAAGTGAACAAGACTCTGCCATACCTTGTCTCCAACGTCATCGAGGTGTGTGTGTATGTGGAGGGGAAGAGCAGGGGTCATTGGGTCTTAGAGACAACCTGGGATGGGGCCATTGGGGAAAGAGTGGGTGGAAGTTTTGAGGCTCAAGTTGCATGATGGAAGCTACACCTTTAGGCTCCTCCCTGAGTGTGCATTTCCCCTGATTGCATAGGACTTGAAAAGGTCTCAGAAGCCACATGTCTTCCTTTTCCCCTAGATTATTCTTCTGGGGTAGATGAGCCCAACATAGAGAAGCAACATCTGAATAGGTGCTACCTCATTGCCTAGCTTATCTGTGGGACCTTTGCTTGCTCAGGGCTGGTCTGAGGAATGAAGCAGGGATGATCCACTCTGCATGTGGGGAATGTCTTGGCCCCAGAATCACTGGGCTTTGCAGAGTTAAAGGGGGTGAGCAGGGCCCTTTGATGTGAACCTTTTCCTTTCTCAGCTTCTGGATGTTGATCCCAATGACCAAGAGGAGGATGGTGCCAATATTGATCTGGACTCCCAGAGGAAGGGCAAGTGTGCAGTAATCAAAACCTCTACACGACAGGTAAGACTAGGGAGGGTGAGGGGTCAGTGTAGGACATGACTTGGGGGCCTTTTGTAAGGTAGTAACTGCCCTTGAAATCTTTCCTACAGACTTACTTCTTGCCTGTGATTGGGTTAGTGGATGCTGAAAAGCTGAAGCCAGGAGACCTGGTGGTGAGTGGTACCCTCAAGCCTAGGCAGGGCTTTTCCTTCCAGTGAGGTTTCTATCACTGACCATTTGAACCCCTACCCCAGACCTAGGTTACACTCTTGGCTGTTGATCTTGATGGAACAGTCCAGAGTCTGATCCTGTCTACCTGTTCTCTGATTCTTCTGTTACCCATTTTCTTGTTTCTTGCCTTTCACTCTACACACACCTGTTGCCCAGCCAATTAGGTAGGCCTTGAGCTGGGACAAATCTAAGACTTCCCTGTTGTGTTCTCAGGGTGTGAACAAAGACTCCTACCTGATACTGGAGACTCTGCCCACAGAGTATGACTCGCGAGTGAAGGCCATGGAAGTGGATGAGAGGCCCACAGAGCAATACAGTGACATTGGAGGCCTGGACAAGCAGATTCAGGAGGTGAGGGGAGGCATGGCTACCACCAGCAGGCTCTCTAGCCATTTGTGTTTCTCTAGTTCTGGTTTCTCTAGAGAGCACTTACCCTAATGTGGCTTTTTCCTCATGGCCTCTGAGGGTGACAAAGCAGGTTTGACTTAACAGTTTAAGACACTAAGGGCCAGAGAGATTGATTGATTTGCTCAGGGTCACAGGAAATCAGGGTCAGACCAGGCGTGGAACTCAGGTTCCTTGTTCTTGGGCCTCTGTCTTTCTACCACACGCTGCTGTTCCTATAGAGACTGCAGCCTGCCCTGACAGGAGGGAGTATCTGTATTCTGTGTCTCCTTCCTGTGGTGGAAGGAGGGGACAAAGCCCCTAAATTGGAGGAGGAGGGTTATAGCTGCAGTCTTTAATGGTGGCGCTGTAGGAACATCAGGAAGTCACTGTCCTCACCCTCAGGAAGTCAATTGTGCTCACCTAGACCTTCTTCCTGGCAGTTGGTGGAGGCCATTGTCCTGCCGATGAACCACAAGGAAAAGTTTGAGAACTTGGGAATCCAGCCTCCAAAGGGGGTGCTGATGTATGGGCCCCCAGGTACAGGGAAGACCCTGCTGGCTCGAGCCTGTGCTGCACAGACCAAGGTGAGTGAATGGATGAGGTGGGGATGGGCGGGCTCTGCAGATAACAGACCCTTCCTGGTGCCTTTGGCCTGACCATCTCCCCGATGCCCCCAGGCCACCTTCTTGAAGCTGGCTGGCCCACAGCTGGTGCAGATGTTCATTGGGGATGGTGCTAAACTGGTCCGAGATGCCTTTGCCCTGGCCAAGGAGAAAGCTCCGTCCATCATCTTCATCGATGAACTGGATGCCATTGGCACTAAGCGGTAAGCAAAGTGTTCCAGTGCCCTCTTCCCTCCTGGCCAGTGGCAGCTCTATGCTTGTGTTGTGCCTCCAGAATTCTCTTCTGATGGGCTTCCCTGGTTTTCTTTTCCTCGATCATCTTTTAACAGCGACCGTCATATGTATTCCTTTCAGAATTTGGTCGCGTAACTCAAATACCCCCACAGTGCCTCACTTAGATGTTATGTCGGACCTTTCCTGAGCTTCCTCATTGCTCTTTGGGATAAATGCTGGGTTTGCCGTAGTGTATAAGGCCTGTCACTTGACACCCCCCCAGTTCCCATAGCATCCCCTCTATGTATAGGCTCACCCTGAATCTGGTGGGACAGGCTTCGCACCTGCTCTTCCTGCTCTGGAATGTGCTTTTCGCTTTGTCCTGTTCTTCATTGGTTGGTTACCTAGTCAGTGTATTCTCAGTCTTCAGCTGAGGTGCCTGCCTGGGCTCACCCTTTGACTCCAGGTATGGACCAGGTCCCTCTATCTCTAAGCTGTATTTCAGTTTGCAGTAGCACGTTCACCCCAGACAGCCCAAGCAGTGGCTAGTTTTGCTCACGCTTTCGTTAGCCTGACACCTGATGACAGCAGCCTTTCCAGTTGGAGTGTTGTGATCATCGGTTACCGACACAAATTTCCCTGCCAGCCCCTCACCAGTGTCTTGGCCTTCTGTGTGTTTCAGTTTTGACAGTGAGAAGGCTGGGGACCGGGAGGTGCAGAGGACAATGCTGGAACTTCTGAATCAGCTGGATGGGTTCCAGCCCAATACCCAAGTAAAGGTGAGTGTTACCGCCTCACAGATGAAGGTCAGGGGACCTTCTTGGTCACCTGGCTAGCTCCCTGGAATTAGAATTGGGGTTTGTCTTAACATCCCCTACCTTTTCCCCTAGACCCTAGCAGGGTGGTCTGCTTTTTACGACCATACCCGTTATCTATCTGTGAAGCTGTTCTTCACTGCAAATTGCTACTGCTCCCCTTGCGCAGGTCATTGCAGCCACTAACCGGGTGGACATCCTGGACCCTGCGCTACTCCGCTCAGGCCGCCTGGACCGCAAGATCGAGTTCCCCATGCCCAACGAGGAGGCCCGGGCTAGGATCATGCAGATCCACTCCCGAAAGATGAACGTCAGGTGGGCAGGGCAGGTGTGAGGCGCTGAAACCTGGGGCAGCAGCAGAGTGGTCGCCCTCTCCTCGCTGCACTGAGCTCCCCAGGCCGCAGCCACCCCTCCTCGTTTCATTGGCACAGCACTGTTCCACACGCCTCCCTGCACTTCCCCCCAGTGCCTGAGAGTGTATCTTGTTGGGGTTCAGACTCTTAATTCTGGGTGCACTATTCCTTAGAAGCTGCCTGCTCCCTCTCCCCCAAGATCAGAAGGCACAAATGTCCCAGACCCTATTTCTGGGCATTCCTTCCCTACCTAGCAGGTGGAGTGCAACCCAGCATGACTCAGGGAACCCCCAGGTCTGTGTGACTTTCAGCAGGGGAGTGACCTCTCTCAGCCTGTTTTCTTCTGGACTTAGGGACAGTAGCATGACCTTGGGGTTGTGGTAACACTAAGCACCGTGCTTGACATGAGACTGGTGACGGTTGCAGTGCTGGGCTGATGCAGGTTTGTGCTATTTGGGAGATGGGGAGACTCGCAACAGTCCCCCCAACCTTATTCTCCCTTGTCTTGAGCTAAGTCTTTTCCTGGAGTCTCAGGTGCAGATTTCTGGAAGGTTAGAGCTCAATAAATAACCTAGTATAACCTGCCTTGGTCTCACCCCCTGACCCCACATCTTTACTGATAAGAGAACAAGGCACCATAGGTAAGGAACTTCCCTGTGGTCATGGGGAAACCAGTTGACTTTGCTGCAAGATGGGGACCTTGAGAGGACACCCCTCCCAGAGTCACTGAACCTGCAGTTTCTGCCCTCCCCAGCCCTGATGTGAACTACGAGGAGCTGGCCCGCTGTACCGATGACTTCAATGGGGCCCAGTGCAAGGCTGTGTGTGTGGAGGCGGTGAGTGCTGGAAGTGGGGGTGCATGCTTTCTTGCCTCCCTTCTTAATAGGACAAGGGTATTTGACTATGGGAGACTGTTGAGGGAAACAGGAGAGGGCCAGGCCTGGCCGGGTGTGGGATCATGCTAGAGCCTGTCTGTCCTGGGTGCAGGGCATGATCGCACTGCGCAGGGGCGCCACGGAGCTCACCCATGAGGACTACATGGAGGGTATCCTGGAGGTGCAGGCCAAGAAGAAAGCCAACCTGCAGTACTACGCCTAGGGGGCGCCAACACGTGTGCTTCCTGGTCTCGTGCTTAGGATTGGTAATAAAAGATGGTTTCTCAACCCTGCGACCCTGTCTGCCAGGTCTCCCCTCGGCTGTGGGTGGAGGGTGGGGGTGTATGAAGGAGACCCCTTCCCCACAGGCTGCTGCCTGCAGACCTGAGCCAGTGTAGGCCTGGAACCAGCTGTCAGGGCAGTACTTCTGGGAGGGCAGTCCTGCAGCTCTTGCTCAGGTCTCCCTCGACGTTGTCCCTCCACGTCATCCTGTCCTTGCCCTGCCCCTGCCCTGCCGGCTTTAGGCCCTGCAGCTGAGGAGCGAAGCTGGAAGAGAAGCCCTTCTTTCCCTCCATGGGTTTTGGTGCCCTGGCCCTGTCCTAGCCTTGTGCAGAGCCAGGTCTGAGTCTGACTTCTTGAAGCTCCTGTGTTTCCTGGCCCCTGGGCTTTGTTTGCCATGTCTCCATTAGCTCATCTGACCCATTTCTCTTGGCTGGAAAGTGAGCCTTGGGCCAGGTCCACTCTGAGCGCTCTTTAGGTCCACTCTTGGTCGTGCTGTATTCGCCCCACCTCCATTCAGTTGGCCTGCCGCTCCACCCCGCCAGGCCCACATCCCTTCACAGTTCCCGTAGGTTCTCGCTGATCTGCGAGTTTCTAGTTCCTCCGCCTGACCCCGTGTGGTCACCACTCATGGGGTGCTGGCCTCTGCTGATAGCGTCTGACACATCATCTCTAGTATCACAGTAGAGTAACCTCATTTTATAGGGGTGTTTAGGCGGCTGGGCTAAGGTTGTCCAACTCTTAGGCAGCCTACCTGGGATTCAAACTCAGGACCATACAAGGCACCACTGGGAAGGCATGGCCATTCAGAGTGACAGCTCTTCAGAACTCTCCATCAGCTCTCGCTTGCTGTCTGGCAAAGCCCCTGCATCCTCCTTTCTCTCCCCTCCCCAAGGGACACACCCATTGTGATTTGCCTGTCGGCTGGCTCCTTGCCAGCTTATCACCTGCCCTCCAGTCCCACTGCCTTCCTGAGTATCCCTGTATGCATCTCTCCTCCACAGTCCCATTACCTTCCTGCCCCCTGCCCCAGGAGACCCACACACAGCCCCTGAACTGCTTCTGGTCCTGTCTCCTGCCCAAGGCTCCTCCACCATCAGGTCTCTATTTCCTGTTCCATCTTCAAACCAGTTTGGGCATTCACCTGGCTGTGGCACCTGAGTGAACTTGGCTTCCTCATCTGTAAGTGGGGGTCCCACTGCCTCCCTCCAGAGATCAAGTGCCACCTGGCTGGGGCTCACAGCCAGGAGTCCCAGCAATGCCGAGGAAGGGTGGGGACAGGCGGGACAGCCCTGGCTTCCTTCCTCAGCGCTGTCAGGGCCAGACTCGTTCTGTTAGGACCTGTGAGGCAGTTACTTTACTGGCCTGTTACCAAGTGAAGCCGATTCTGTGTTGCTAATAAAAGTACCGAAAGCCAGGCAGCCCAGCTGGCGCTGCAGCTGGATTTGGCTTCACAGACCCTTCAGCGAACCCTGCAGACTTGCTGCTCTCCACTGGAAGTCGGGGATTAGAACCCCTTCGCCCTGCATGGGCTTTCTCCTGGTAACGCTGGGGAGGCAGCGGGCTCCCCCCAATCCCCCCCGTGTCCAGCGCTGACTTTACACAGCACATCTAGACGGGATGTGGTTTAGGGTCAGGAGCCATGTTTCTTCCATTCTTTTTTTAACAAAGAATAAGTGAACTTTGTTGAGGCCAAACCTGGACGTGACAGGACAGGATAGGGCTGCTCCCTTCCTTTGTTACATTGCTCGGGGCAGCAGGGGGAAAGAGCCTCCAGCTTGCAGGTCTGTAAGACGAGCCCCCATCAGTGTTGAGTGATGGCAGGCTTCAGGGGCACAGTGCTGGGCTAGAAGCCAGCACTGTTAGCCTGGTTAGGGGGACATGGACGGCTACCCCCCGCTTCCCCGATTCTGAGGAGCACAAGGGTCACAGCACACAGTAGAAGGGCTGGGGTGGGGGAGGGGATGATTGGAGACTAGCGGGGTGGCTGCAGCACAGCCGCCATGCTGGCCAGAGCAGCCCGGGGCCTGGGCAGGCCCAGCTTGACCAGGGACTCTGGTTCCATGGTGCAGAAGAGGCAGCCGGTTGGTGCATAGTATTTATTTGCATCTTATTTATAGAATAGGTATTTACAGGTACAAACGGAACCACAGCGAAACTAAAACCATTCAGACCCTCTTGATGGCCACGTCTCAGAACGTCCAGTCAAGCAGTAGGGCCGGAGCCCGGCTGTGGAGCGGGCCAGCTGAGTACCTGGGCGTCAGCCAAGGGAAATAGCTGGGGATTATGACTTCGGCATTCTCCCAGAGCACATTCCTGAGTGCTGACCTTGTGGAGTCCTCCCCACCCCTGCATCCCCACCCACAAGCATGGGGCAGGAAAGGGGGCCCTGAGCAGGCAGGGGCAGCTAAGGCCCCTCATGCCCGGAGTATCTGCCTGAGCCCTGAGCTGGCTAGAGCATCCCTGGGCTGGACCAGCAGGCCTCTGGCCAGGCGCTGCTCCCCGCTCTGCAGGCTGCTGTTTGGCAGCTGGTGGTGGCAAGAGCTGCCAGCGCTGCCAGGGAGCACTCACTAGGGAACGGGAGCTGGCCTCGGGCAGTAGCCATGAGAAGGTCGCAGACAGCATCTTCCAGCCCCCTGCTGGGAGGGGCGGGACTGTCAGTGCTGAGTGGGCTGCAGACTCTCCCAGCAGCTGCCTCTCCTTTCTTTGGCCTTAGAGCTGACGAAGGAAGGGCCAGAACAATGGCCACAGAAGGTGGCCCAGCCCTGGCTCCTCGCTGCCCAGGGCTGGGCGGCGAGCAGAAAGGTTTTCCTCTCAGGCCAGGGACCCACCCGTGAGGCACCACAGTTGGCCCCGGGGCTCACCACAGTCCTGCGCCCTGGGCTGCTCATTCCCCCCTTAGAGTCCCAGCGGGAAGGTGCCTCTGCTGCTGTCCCTCATTGCTCTTCAGGGGGTGTAAGATG
>PVHY01032068.1:0-12106 GCA_004024945.1 Uropsilus gracilis | reverse complement strand
CAGAAACCAAATGGTTTCACTAATATATGGGATATAGTGAAAATAAATAAATAAATAAAAGCCTTGAAGAAAGTCAAAACAAACGAAGCACCAAAACGAAGCACACAACTATGAACAGGAGGGAAAGGGGGGGAAGGGAGGGGAGGGAGGGGGGGAGGCAAACCCTTGAGATTACAAAGTTGTGAAATTTATATATAAATAAAGAAAAAGGGAAAAAATTATTTATTTTTTTAAAAGAAAAAAACAAGAAATCAATTTCAAAACCAATTTCAGCATAAAAAACAATTTCTTATATATGAAATTTTTAAATAATAAAATGAATAATAAAGATGCTAAAGAATACCTGTTATCAATAGAAATTAAAGTTCGAAAGAAAAAAGTTAATATGAGGAAGAGATAATGGAATTTTCTTTTCATTATAATGCTGGTAGTTTTGTTAACCTACATTTGTGATAAAATTTCTAGAACTCTATACCCAAATTTACTGCATTTAAATGTATAAAAATAAATTTTAAACTTTTGAGACAATATATAGTTCTATTGAAATCACATCTTTTTTAGATGAGATTGTAATTGTGAATTATTATACAAGCAGTACAAGATGTTACATGAACATTTAAATCACCTTTAGGACTTAAATATTTTTAACCACTAAAGCTAATAACAAAAATTTTAACATCACCACATAAATTGTGCTAACATTCAGAATCAAAGATCAGCATTTTAAGTTGTTACTAAATACTGACTCATGAACCAGGTTCACACACTGCATATGAAAACCAAGAATATTTTTCTGTGTTCATCAACCACATGTCTCAATTTAGGAAAAAAAATTCATACACACACACACACACACACACACGTACACACACTAAAACACAGAGAAAATAAGTAAATATCCAAATTCTTTGATGTTCTGTTTTTATTCCAAGAATTCTTCATGCATTATACAGAAAGTCTATGGTTCCCTAGTTTCATATATTGAAACCTGATATTATTTGGAGGTATGGCCCTTTAGAAGATGAATAAATCGAGTGTGGTATCCTCCTGAATCATAATAACACTGTGTAACATAACCCAGAACAGAGCTTTCTCATTCCCACTCTGTCAGCTGAGGGAGAAAATTTGGCCGCCATGACAAGAAGCAGGCTCTCAGGAGACACCACCTGTCAATATCTTAATCATGAACTTCTAGCTATGAACTCTAGAGAGTGAGAAATTAATTTCTGTTGTTAAGTTTCCCGGTCTGCATTCAATTAAGGCACACTGGCTGGACCAAGTTTAATAGGAATGAAGTATCAAAAACATTTTAAAAAGTAAACATAGTTCACCTTCTAATTACTTCTAAGAGTATAAATGGAAAAGTATTAAAATATAGATGGGAAAAAAAGGAGGAAAGTCCGGAGGGAAAATAGAAACCCAGATAAATGTAAAAAAAAGTATACTGATAGGCTAATCAGCAGAGTGCAATATGATAAATTCATAATTATGAAGTCTCTCATGACACAAGAGAATGTATATAATTCCAAAACACAAGTACTAAGGACATAATAAATGCAACTATTTCAAATCTTTATGCATGTGGAAATCAATTTTCATCTGTGAGAGTAACAGCAGGAGAGTAAAGTTGGGAAAATATTTCTTTTTTGCAAAAATTTTCTTCAATTTGCTATATTTGTAGTCTTAGTGGTAAAAGAATATGTTTCAATTAAGTATATATGGTCAACTAATTTATAAATTTGTACAGTTATTTCCCATTGTAAAAAATATGATCATTATAATAGATTTTCCTGTAAGACAAATCTTTAAAAAAATAATGTCTTTATAGGTTATCAACAGGTAAATGTCATTTTAGGAAAAAGAAGATAAATTTTAAAATTAAATTTAAATGACATGATTTATACAAAATTAATTTTGATTGAGAATTAATTCATGCTTGTATACAATACATAGATTGTATACATGCTTGTATACAGTGCATAGATTGTCTGATAGCAAGCTAATGTAGGTAACAAAATGTTAATTAGTCTAATGAATAAATGAATTGATGAGTAAAATTCAGTTTTAGCTGTTTTTATTCATCTCTCTCAAAATACCAAAACTAAAAGACTGAAAATATTCATTCCCGGGATTTTTAAAGTGATCCTTATATATATATATGCAAGTAGAGAATAATGTGAACATTAGACAAGTTTTGTGGATTAAAATACAGAGAGGTGAAGACTTCAATTGCAAGGAAAAAAACAGATACCAAATGGTTTCACTAATATATGGACAGCCAAATGAAAGTACACAACTGCGGGAGGGGACCAGCTGGAGTGGCCAGGGAGGAGAGGTGGTGGGGGATCCCCAGTGACCTCAATGAAGTGATTGATGTGAAATATATATGTATAAATTAAAAAATAAAATAGAAAAATTTAAAAAAATAAAATAAGTAAAGTTACATGAACATTAGCGAGCAAGAGACATATGAGAATGCAAGAAAAACTTCTCTAAGTGTTCAGTTTTTCTCTCTCACCTCTCATCTTCTCCATTGTAACTGATAAAATAGATTATTATTATAATTGTAGTTGTTTGGACTAAATTATTTGTATTCCCTGAGGGTCTATTAGTCATCAAAAATGATAAAGGATTTAAAAGGATTTAGGATAAAAGGATTTAGGCTGAAAATAGAAGTATTTCCACTATTTTGTACAATACTATATATATATATATATACATATATATACACATATATATATATATATATATATATATATCTTTGTAATACACACATCCTTGAAAGACATCTGAGCACTGGGTATTAGAGAATTAACAACACTCCCCCTCCCCAGCATCTGCCCTAGTTGAAGATATTGAAACCAAAGGAGGCTAAGTGTTGACATTTGTGTTATCTTTGGTACCCTCACAACAAAAGAAAGAAAAAGGAAGTAAATCATTTTTAAGTTGCAGGTTGTAAACTTTTCTTCTTGAATATGTGATCACAATTTTTCTAAACAATCACTCTCTCTATGGCATATATTTTATTCTCCACTTATCAGGTCAGAATACTGAGGCACGGTTTTATATGTTTCATAAGCTTTCTTGCCACTGAGTGAATAAAACTGGTACTCTTCCCTCTATTTGTTTAACGTTTCTATCCTTTCTCTCTTTTTTAATTATTTTGCTTTATATTAAAACACAGATATAAACAAGTAAAGGAATAGAGCAATATATAATTTAAGCATTCAGTTTCCAGTAGACATTTGTTACCAGAATCCCAACTTTGCCAGAATGTCAGAGCTGAGTTTTTTGTGGGCAAAATTGAAAAGTTAACCGCAAGATAGCATAAGCAGTGGGAAATAGGTTGCCAAATATACATTCTCTAGGAAAAACATATCCAGCTGTGGAATATACTCATGTTCGGACATAGAAGACAAAATTAAAGGTATAAATTATACTTAAAGTCAAAGAAAATCATTCCTCTCCCCATAAGCCTTCTATTCTTGGCAGCTACATAAAGCAGCTAAGTGAGCAAATAATCCTGGCTGAACACAATTAAGACATCTCTGGCAGATGCAGCACAGGAATGCTGGCTTTTATGAATTATTAAATAAAGATGTAAATAAAAGTTAACAAAGTGAGGGAAATTTACTGAGAGGAAATAAACTCATCAACCTATCCTGATCATTTCTTTTATTCTTAAATGTAATATTTGGATAAGTCAAGAATATAACCTAAGTAAATTATATATTTTTATTTCTTATTGATTAAAATTATACCATTCAAATAGTTGTGCAGTCCAGTCATTTCTGACTTTATTGTGTATAACAGCTGAATTATATATGGGAATCCAACAGAGAAACCCTCTAAGTCATGACTGATATTTGATTTTTTTCAGATTTTTTTTTTCATAGTACCCATACCCCAGGGATTATGCCTCTACTAACTTCCTCATCAAACTTCTAGTTAGTTTAGTGGATATTTCTCACAGAGTCTTGATAAGTTCTACAGCTATACTTACTATCATTTTATCAACTCAAAGAAGGATACATAACAGAATTTCCAAATATGCCTGTATAAAGACTTTACTATTGTCATATTGTAACGATTGGGAGAGATGAAGACAGTCTTCTGTACCCCCCCCCTCAAAAAAATTAATAGGGATTGTCAACTACATAAATACCAATGGATTTTTGGCATAGTAGAAGGGACCATTTGGGTTTTTTTCTTTAGTTGTATGCCCACTTTATCCTTATTTCAGTTTGCATTTTAATTGTGATAATATTGGTCAACAATATTGTATATGATTCAGAGTTCTAGGACCCACATCTCCTCAGACATGTCTCACCACGCACACCACACCAACTACCAAGAGAACCATAATCCATGGCACTGGTCATTTGGGGTAAACAATCACACTTATATGATTTTTTTGATTATATAATCACTTGAAGAATGAACATATGCTCTTAAGTGACTGATAATAAAGGTAAGAATTTATTTAACAATAAAACAACAAAATACCAAGTTACATATGAGGCTTTAGTCTCTGACTTTCAACCTCCTGAATTGTGAGAAATAAATATCTAGACGTGATATTTTGTTGTAATAACCCAAATGGACAAAAAAGAAAAAGAAAAAGTAAAAAAAAAAAAAAAACTGGGGAATGAGACTTTGAGGTTCTGTTGTAACACATAGCTACTTCCTCCTTTTTGGACTTCTTGATAGATTCAGTTCCCTAGAATCAAACAATTCCTTTTCTGTCTCTTACCATGTACAATGCTGTTGGTTTTCATGAACACATTTATATATTTATATGCTTTAATAACTGGAGCCAGAAGAGATGTCCACATGACCTGGGGGTAGAGCTGAGAGGGCTTTTTCTCCTTATTGCTCTCTTCCTAAAAAGACTGCCCAGGATGTGGCTTCAGGGAAACATACACGCCACAGTCCCCTCAACTGAACAAGTTGCCAAATTGTTCCTGACACCCTCAGTCCCAAGCTGCAAGAGGTTAAAGCTACCTACTTCACTACTGTCAAACTACTAACAAGTTATTTGCACAACTATTTATATACTGCATGACCATTTGAATATGCTAAAAGCTTCAGAGAATGCAGTCAAATTCACTGTAATTAATTTAATAACTTCTGAAAAGTAGTTTTCTATAGCAAAAATCTTGAAAATCTGTTCCAGTGCACACCTGTAGTTATATGTACACAGCATCCAGAATGAAAATTATTTTTTGTAGATTTAAGAATTATATGCTTGGAAATATATTAAAATAGGTTCCTTATCATGGAAAAATTATACTGAATTTCAGTGGTTCACTGTACTGAGAGTGATCCCTCTGTAGATCATGGAAGTGACTATGTGGAATAGAAATTTACAAATGATATACACAAGGTCTAGGTTGCACTGGAAAACATCTATGCAGAAGCACTAGGGAGATATTATATTTCTGATCATTTGTGCCAGTATCACAGCCCTTATGACTGCCACTCTAATTATGTCATTATAAAATTCTTCTCGTGGGAGACCGCTGGGAGTTTTGTCCTGCAGTCTCATCTGATGTAATTATTTGCAAATTTCCAGAAGTCAATTAGATTACCTTTCAATTTTTCTAACTGGTTGAGAGCTATAACTAATAACAATGAGTCTAAAATGTTAGTAAAAGAGACTTTTCACTTAGGCAAACCCCGCTGACAATAATTTTTTTAAAAGCCCTTTATTGCAACCAACAAGTGAATTTTGCAGTAATGACTGGCATAATGTCATTGTGTCGTGTGTGTGCATGCATGCACCATATCACATATGTAGCCTCCATTTTATCATCATACTCACTCTCCCCAATTCCTGTTTAATCTCTGCCTACAGAAACTGTCTTTTTTTATCTAAAGCAACAATTTCACTACTACTACCCAATGGTTAGTGCAGAATTTTTTCAAAAAGAGCAGAAATATCATGTTTTTGATTCTACTGTCTACTCTCACATAGTCTGTATCTTTGGTCCTGTCAAGATTACCATTTTATTTGATCCTTTACTTGATCCTGTAACAATTATCTTTCCAATTATTGCTTTAGTCTTAGGTCAATGAGATGGTAAATAACTTTAGAGTTTGTAATCTTTAAGATTCAGAAAGTATGGAAGTTTCTTTTTGCTACCCAAGTCACAGCAAGAAGGCAGTGTAATGAAAGAAAAAAAAATACAGTGTCTTCTCTTTAATACATTTCCAAATGTCATGTGAAATGAAAGCAAGAGGGCAGTTTTGGGGAATAAATGAGTTCCTTCTCAGATTTACTATAGGAAAGAGATAAATGACTATCAAAGGAATTGCCATGAAGACACCTGTTCTCAGCAGGGATTGTCCAGTATCAAATACTGCAGAGGATCTGACTTCTAAAAAATAGAAATTTCCCTTCATAACTGTCTCCAGTAGCTTCCTAAGACCTTTATGGTGCTGATCCAAAGGAAATTAACATTCAACAAAATTCTTCTAAACTAATCTCAACATATGATTACTTTTTTTGTTAAGAAATTTCTTTTATGATCATAATTTGAATTTGTTTGGCCTCCATGCCTACTAATTATAGACACTTGAATGAATCCAGCTTCTTTGGATTCATATCTGACACCATTTACTACTATAATGATCCCCAAAATAACATAAAAATGCCCCCCCACTTACTCCTGAGTAAATTCCATAAATATAGCTTGAATTTAGCCAGTTCTTAATTATCTCAAAATATTAAAATAAGCTAGTTCATCTGGAAGAATGCTTTTAAATAAAACCAGTCACCTGAGCTATGAAAGTGGGGACGGTCAAGTCATTTTTGGGTCAGGGCTGTCAGGCAGATCTCAACTTTGATATTCCTGGATGCATGGTTTCTGTCAAGTTACTGATCCTCAAAAATCCTCAGTTCTCTCATTTGTAAATAAGTGAGTCGGTAGATGAAGACCACAAAGTCTACCTCATAGAATCATTCTACTGATTACATGAAAAATAATGCAAGCAAACTGAGAACAGAACTAGAACTAAATGTTTAATAGGTCCTATTATCATTTCCTAAAGATGCCTTAGAAGGAGAGCTAAGGTGAAATGAATAAAATTCAGGATCCTATCCAACCTACTGAGGTAACTCTGCTACTACTGAATTCCATTTTGACTTTCAGGTAAGACTATTTGAAGAGAGGTTTTCACTATGTAAGAAACAAACAAAAGAAAATCAATACTTTGAGAACATAATAACCAACATTCTTTGAGCATCGTATGAGAGGCAGAATTCAAAAAACTTTCTGTGCTTGTATTAATTAAATTTTCACAGAAATCTATTGATAGCTACAATTACCTACATTTTATAGGAAAACAAAATAAGACAAAGAGAAGTTAGGTAATGAACTTAAGTCCACCCAGTTAATAAACTCAAAAAAGGATTTGAACCAGGAATACCAGCACCAGAGCCCACAAACTAAGTGTTTCCTCCAGCCCACCTTTCTGAGTATAAATCTCAGAGGCCCCAAATTCTCCCTTTCTTTCTAGTGTTTTGAAGGGGACAATTCACTCCATTATATAAAGCAGGACATAGACCAACAATCAAAGATTTGAAAACACAGATATTCAGAAGTAAACCATGCTGGTCAAAAGAAAGAAAAAGAAAAAAAAAAAAAGAATTACAGGAAAACTATGTACATGTAAAGTACTATGAATTATTCTTTTTAAAAATAATATATATATATATATTTCCCATCTTTGTATTCCCCGGGATTCACCCACCATCTCCTCTCCCTGTTCACTCCCACCCAAACCCCCACCTCCAGCTGTGTACTTTAGTTTGGTTGTTAGCTTGTTTTGAATTTTCTTCCTGGCCTTTTGATTGTTTTTCCTATATCCCATATAATAATGAGACCATTTGGTATCTGTCTTTTTCTTTCTGACTTGTTTCTGCTGATATGATTTCTTCTAGGTTCAATACTATGAACTATTCTGGTGCAAGTTATAAACTTTAAAATTTGATAGACATGGTTCAAACTCAAGTCTGATTATAGTAGCTGCATATTCTACAACATAAGGTGGCAATGGATAAACACTCACCTCTTTACTAGCATAAGAATGTAAGGATTGATTGGAAAGATAGTAGAGACTTCAGGAAATCTAGAACAAGGCCAACCCAGGACCTTGAACCCAGAACCTAAAGGACTGAAGCAACTGACTCAGAGCCAACAGAACTTGCTTTTCTTTCCTTCCTTGCTACATTCTTGCCCTGCATTCCTCGAGAACTATTCTCAGCTCTGGGATTATATTTTTACAAGTTCAAAAGAAACCGAAATAAAAACAATGGATCACAAAAGTAATTAGTAAAAGATTATTGTTCACTACCAAGAAGATATTTAACGAGCTATGAGCACTCAAAACAAAACATAGACTGAGGTTCAGGGGTACATTGCTAAAAGGCAGTTTATATAGTGGTAAGGAAATGATTGTATTTTCCATAATGATTGGGTATAGTTTTAGAAAATTTTTAAATGCTAAGAAGTTCATCAGTGCTGACCTTCTATTAACCTTGAGAAATAAATTATAGTTGTTTTATGATTTCTAGAGGCATAGCATGAAATGACCCAAGTCAAATTAGTCTTGCAAAACTAAGTTAAATTAAGCTTTGCTTGTATGGATATATTGGTTTTATCTACTCAGGAAGTTTTCAAGGCCAGTTCCTTTTTTAAAATTATTTTTTATTTTAACCATATCCATAGCACTCATAATCAAATATAAAGGAAGAGTTTTCATTGCCATCTCCAGGAGAGAGTCAAGGTAGTGACTCTTTTGACACAAAGTTGAATACCTCCCTTCCCTTTCCATTCACTCACCTAGCCACTGTGATCAAGGATATGCATATCTGTCTCTAGACAGGAAGAGGAGGCACTAGAAGAAGAGGAATAATGAGAACTGACCAAGTAGGCAAACCCATGGTTCCCACAGGGAATTATATTATCTAAAATGTCAAGTGATTCTGATCACCCCATTTGACTTAGAACGATGACAAATTGAATGATGCATACAAAGTAACTGACACACCATAGATGCAGTATAGATATTAGGTTCCTAAAGTTATATGGTCCTTCCTCCAAGTCTTGGGAAACTGCTGACAAAGAACAGGAAGAACTAGATGTGAAGGATGTGTGTTTGTGTGTGTGTATGTGCATATTTTTCCCAACCATATACTTTTGCAGTATTGAACTCCAGTTTTTGTACTCTGTTTTTCTAAAATAGAAATCAACCCTCACTTTAGGCAATATTGTGATTAGGTAATATTGTTCTCTTCTAGACTGATAGTTTACAGGCTTTTTGCCTATGTGGCCTACAGCAAGAAATGCAATTTATGTTTATATTCACCTTCATCATATATCACAAAATATCACTCTTACTAGATGGCATGTGGTCTCATAGTTTGTGTTTTACTCAATCATTTTTATAAGCCTGTTATAGATCACAGATTGATTTCAAGGTCCTTTTAAAGGTTATGTTCCTCACTTTGAAAAAAAATAAACAACCAAAAAAAAAAAAAAAACAAACTTGATCTTAATCTTGGTGAGAGTGAGAAGGGTGGGGAACAGAGTGTAAATTTTCTCCCTGTATTAATTTTACTGCGTTGCCCTCTTGTGGTTGTTTGTCCAATGGCAAAGCTGTGAAATTCATGTTTGTAATTTCCAAAAAGCAAAGGGGGAATAGCAAAGGATAGAGAAACAAGAAACATCTCAAAATTGCTTTCTCCTAAAAGCAAAAAACAAGGGCTAGTTGACAACATAAATGGCACGTTGATGAGATCATTCACGAGACCTCTGATTTTCTGGATATTTTTGTTACATTCTCTGCCTTTGTTATATTCCCATGCTGTGGTTTTCCTTGACTTTGAATTTTTTGCCTCCTGAAAATTAACTGGCACTCCTGGAGACACTTGCTTTATGTTGACGCTTCCTGCCCAACCCATCTTGGTCCTTCTATGTCCTTATATAAATCTACCAAGAGGATGCCTCAGACCAGTCCAAAGAGCAAACAGGGTACTAAATGATATGTTTATCAGTGGGAAGGTCTGCCCCTGAAAATACAAATTTCCAAATAAAATCAGGTTAAACAATACAGACACTAACCATCTCACTGGATTAGAAATTTAGGGGCAGGAGATATCAGCAAGAGAACAGCCATTCAACACTGTAATCTAAATTCCAGGGCCTTCCTATCCTTTCTCTCTGTCATTGCTATGTTGGCAATTAATCCTAATATGGTTGTAAGGAATTAGGGCATGCATATGTAATTGCTATGTTGGCAATTAATCCTAATATGGTTTAGACAGTTTGGGACATGTCTAAATTACAAGCAGGAAAAGAGACATGGGACAAATGAGCTTCTATTGATATGGCAGGAAGAAAAATGATTCCCTAGATATTACCCCTCAAACTCATCATATATGTCATTGCTCTTTACCTCTCAGACATAAATATCAAGGGAGAAGCATTCCATTGCCCAAACCCATTTGGAATTCAGTCAACAAGAAAATAAGTGGTCAAATGGAAATGAAACCAAGGATGTCTACCACCCTAGCACTGAGCAGTACAGAAAGCATGACAGTGCATTTGCTACATCTGTTCTGTCTACATTTTTCTCCAAAAACACCAGAAGTTTGGAAACAAAATGAGTCTTATTCAAAAAGGAATATTCAGTATTACAACAACATACAGCATTACAAGTGTGAACTGTAGTATTCAACCTATAAATGGAATTTCCTGTTTGCAGGAGACTCCTTTGGTTATTGTCCCATGAGAAGTCATCTTTGGATATTACAGCCAACATCTATGCTCTTGTCTCTTTTTGCCTTATTTGTGTCACAGTAAAGGCAAGAGCAATGATAGCAGCAACGGAATTAGGGTATGCATATGACAGAGATGGATCACACCAGTGCTTTTTCTGCAAAGTCCTGGGGAACAGCCTAGCACATCATGGGATGAATGCTGCATGTGCAAAGGAACTAACAAAAAGTATAAAGGAATCCTTGCTTTGTATGGATAGTGCATCCTTGATGAGCTCCTGGTGATAAATGCTAAAGAAGAAAGAGGGATTCAACTTAAAAACCATCCTGAATCTACCACAGAAAATGCTGCTGGCTTGCTGGGATATCTGCTAAAACAGAAAGCTTTGGGATAGGCATCAAAAGTGGAATATGTAGGCATCAAATTTTGTTTGTTCTCCCAATTCAGTGCTGTGTGGTGCTCGCCCTGTTCCCCTTGAGTCCTGCCCGGGTGGCACATTTTAAGGGACTTTCCTCCAGTACCTCACTCATTTGGTTTCTGTGGATGAATAATTGTTTTAAGATTTTATTCCTGATTAAGGCTCTCATGTTGAAAGCAAACCCAGAGGAGACTGTGGCAGACGTCCCCAACCCCCCTTCCCCCCCAACGCGCCCTGCTTCTTCAAGGGATCAGATGTACAGAGGAGCTGTGAACAGAAACCTGGCACACAGAAGCTGTCAATAAGGGCACTCCACACACTCTTTGTTTAGAGGGAAGATACCGCTGAAAACCGGGCATGGTGGTTCGTGCCTGTAAGCTTCAGCCTATGAAGCGGCTGGGGCTAGGGATCGCGGTCTGAGTCCTGCTCGGGACAACACAGCGAGACCTAGTCCCAAAAAATAGCTGGGTGTGGTGGCCCACGCCTGTATTCCCAACTACCTGGGAAGCTGAGGCTGGGGATTTCTTGAGTTTGTGGTGCCCGGCAACATGAGCATGCTGTTCCAATGGATAAAAATAGTGAGACCTAAGCCGGGCATGGTGGCTCATGCCTGTAAGCTTCAGCCTATGAAGCGGCCGGGGGTAGGGATCGCGGTTTGAGTCCCGCCTGGGGCCCGTTGCGAGACCTAGTTCCAAAAAAATAGCTGGGTGTGGTGGCGCGCACCTGTAATCCCAGCTACCTGGGAAACTGAGGCAGGGGATTGCTTGACTCTGTGGTACCTCAGGCAACGGTAGCCTGCGGTTCCATGGTTAAAAATAGCGAGACCTAGTCTAAAAAAAAAAAAAAGGCTTGTCTAATGGCAGTGGCCCCACAGCAAAGCCCCAAGGGAGGAGACCTACCATCA
>PVHY01032066.1:0-12140 GCA_004024945.1 Uropsilus gracilis | reverse complement strand
TAAGGTATTTGAAAGAATATTATGCTTTTACCTGTTAAATTGGTAGTTTATATTCTCATAAGCTGCTTCTCATTGGACATTGCATGCCTCCCCCAGGCACTTGACAGGTAGTCATATGTCTGAGCTCCACCTGAAAGACAGGCTCCACAGATTGGAGTAAATCCTGCGCCTGGGCTGTGAGTGGTCAGGATCCAGGAGTTGCCATGGCCTTTGGCCACATTGCTCACACCTGACAGGCAGCCTCCACCTTGATTTCATTTTAGCATATGGGGAAGGAATCTCTTTGAAGCTTTTTTTTTTTAAGTGACCAGTACCCAAATTTAAGTAAAACAACTGTGAACAGGGCCGGGCACGGTGGCTCGTGTCTGTAAGCTTCAGCCTATGAAGCGGCTGGAGCTAGGGATCATGGTTCGAGTCCCACCTGGGGCCTGTAGCGAGACCTAGTTCTAAAAAAATAGCTGGGCATGTTGGTGCGCGCCTGTCATCCCAGCTACCTGGGAAGCTGAGGCTGGGGATTGCTTGAGTCTGTGGTACCCCGGGGCAACGAGAGCCTGCAGTTCCACAGGCAAAAATAACAAGACATAGCCTCAAAAACAAAAAACAAAAAAAACTGTGAACAGGTCAACAGGTATTGTTCATTCATGGCAGATGCACATCTTGACTGATGACTAGAAGGCAGGGTCATTTAATGAATGAATTAATAATGAATTAATAATTAATGGATTAATAATAAAGATGAATCTCCATTTCAGAAAGCATACAGTGGGTGCTCTGTCATCTCATGCCTTTCTGGGAGAAATAATATAGGTTCTAGACCATCATTCAATTCAGAGATGCTTGAGTCTCTTATTTGTGCCAACGGCAAACACTGATGTCCATAAGTGTTTGGAAGTGCGCGCAGGAAGAATCTGACAATATGGTGCAGAGTAGGCAAGACTGTCTTTCCCACCAATTAGATCTGAATTTAAATCCCACCAGTACTAAATAACTATCATACAGCAAACGTTTATGTTGTGTGTGTCTACTTGCCTTCCATCGCCCCCTCACCCATCGGTCATCAGAACATGGGGCCCTTGGGGTGAAGTACTTAGGCTGAGATGAGGTCATGAGGGTGGCACCTTCACAAATGAATGAGTCATGAGAGAGCTTGCTTCCTCTTTGTTCTCCACCTCATGAGGATACACTGAGAACACGGCCATCTGTAACCCAGAAGGAAGAGCAGAGCCGCACCATGCTGGCACCTTCACCTTGCACTCTAGCCTCTAGAGCTGTGAGAAATAAATTTCTGTTTATAAACCACCCAATCTGTGACACTGTCAGTGGGTTGACACAAAAACTTGGTTCTATATCCTAGCATCCTAACTCTCTTAGCATCAGACTTTGTATTAGAGAAAATACATGGTCTTCAGCAGGGTCTCAGAAGGAGTTAGGAGCCTTACATAAGAGATGGTGGGGTATGAGGCTGTTAAACCCTACCGGTTTAGCAGGAATCGTGCCAGAATAGCTCACTGAGTTGTGTGGTCATCCAAGAGGATGAGTCTGGCAGTTGTGTCCACTTGACAGGACCCAGGGATCCCTTCCCATCTCCCCCCAGAATCATGACATGTTTCAGCCTGCTGAGACCCGAGACCATCACTGCTTGGTTCAGGGATGAGGAGAGCAGTGAACTGGCACTTGGGAAAGAGCTTGGTAAGGCAGGGCCCAGGCACTGTTCTGGGTCACTAGTTCCCATCACCTCCAGGCTGCTAGAGAGTAATCCACAGTCGATAACTTACAGCCTTCCTCCAGCTCACCCCCAGCAACTCAGATCTCACTAGCTCCCTGCATCCAGCCACATTCCCCTCATTGCTGGTTCTCAGTGGAGCCTTCCCCATCTCCCCAGTTCTTTCCATGTCATTTCCATATTTCCCAGTTTCTTCTCACTTTTAAATGCCACCTCCCTAGAGAGGCCTTCCCTAACTACCAAAGCTAAAATATCACCCTTGCTCCCCCTTCAACCCCACCCACTCTATTCCTGGCTTTATTTGTAACATTTTCATTGTTACACATTGATTTGTCTCCCTATTGGAAGACAAGGGCGATGATTCTTGGCTGGTACATGGGAAATTCTCACATTTGAGTAAATGATTGAATGAATGAACATGGGATGGTTCCTGAGATCACCTACACCCTCCCCTGGGGGAGTTGTAACCTTGTCTCATACAATAAGGATGCCGTGTTTTATTTCTCTGAGTTATCAATAAGACATCTTAATCATGCCAGGAAAGCCCACCCAGGTATACTTTGGAGCAGAGCATATGATGGTAAACATATAAATCCCTCCGATGTTAAGAATTAATGAGCTGTTTTCTCATGAACTTAATATATAAATTCTGCTGCTCTGTACTATTCAGATTTAGAACCAAGGATTAAAATAATTGTGAAGGTGAAGGACAGCACTGGGAACTATTTTTAGAATCCTACAACAAATGAGATGCTTTTTACAGGTACTCAGTTGAGTCTTGTTTGATTTTATAACCTCTCTGTTTCTCAAACTATAACTTAGAAATAAAAATGACCCCCCCCCATGTTTCTAGTGATTATTGAAATTCACACATTCAACAGCACCTGACAGAAATGAAATGCTGAGCGTAGATTAGTCCAGTACAGAAACTAAATCCATATTCACCAGATGACCTCTCAGCTAACTGCCGCTTACCCAGTTACTTTTAGGTGGGTTGTGGGGTCTACCACAGACAAAATGGTGCAGTGACTTGCCACAGTTTAAGGAGCACAACTGCCGTCACTGTGACGGGGATTTCTCATTGCTCCCTTAGATACAGTTCTTCAGACAGTGAGTGGAGAACCACCAGCATCAACAAGATCTGGGAGGTTCTGATGATGTGGGTGGTGAGGTAGGTGCAAGCTGGTGCAAGGAAAGAGAAGGAAAGAAGGTAGCAGTCCAAAGTGGCTTTAGTAGAGAGAGGGAGAAGAGATGGAGGAGATTAGTAGTTCTAGAGCTGAGTCAGAGGCCTACAGAAGGAAGTGACATTACAGAGACTCTTGAAATGACTGGCTACTCTCCTCTTTCTGACAAGCAAACTCTTAGGAGTCCTGTGTGGGAAGGAAGAATAGGACGGAAGAGACTGATAAGAACTGGAAAGCAGTCAACTCTCAGACCAGGAACCAATTCAGAACCTGCTCTATGGTCCTTGGTCTGTGAGTTGACTGCTCTTCAGTCGTCATCAATCTCTTCCATCCTATTCTTCCTTCCCACAAGGGACTCCTAACAGCAAACTGATGTCTAAACTTTCTGCTACCCCATTTTCAATTTTTCTCAAACCCAAACAAAAAAATACTGGTAATTTTCACTGTGTCAAAACATCCCTACATTTTTGTAAGATAAATCATGCCCAAAGTGGAGGTGGTTTGTAACTAAAAAAAAACAAAAAACAAAAAACAAAACCCTTGGTAAGAACCTAGAAGTCCCAAAGATGAATTGAATTATGTACATCATTCAGAGGAGAGATAGTATGTCATGGATGAAACATGTTTTAAACAAAAAAAATTAATGTGAAAAAATGGCTTGAAAATTTCATTAAATTAAAAAGTAAGTTATTAATCAGCTTATATCATAGTATTCCCCAATTTGTTAAAATACAGCAATGTGTATGAAGACAGGATGGACACATACAATGTCAATAGCACTTATATCTGAGTGGAAGAATTAACGGATAATTTTTATTTTCCCTCTTATGCTTTCTTTACCTTTTCCAAAGTTCCTATTATTTCTAAATGGAGGGGGTCCCTGAATTTTTTTTTGGAAAGGATCAATTAGTCTACCATATAATGATTTGACCTATCTGAAGTGAATGCTTTTCAAAAAAGTGGAAGAAACCTCCTTTTTCCTTGTAGATAACTGCCTGTGGTTTCTAAAGCAAGGTTTTATTTTAAAAAAAAGAACACTTTGACTGGATAGGACCAAAAGAACGCATGGTTGAAACCTCAAGAGACAAGGCTGAAAGACTAATTACTGTGGTGACCAGTCACAGAGCCCCGCCTATAGCGTCTCCGGGGCTGGGGAGCCAAGTCCTTGGTCCAAAGATGTGTGCAATGTGAGCGAAGCTCCCTCTCTCCAACAACAGGGGAGGAAAGCCACAGAAGTATGGCTGCAGCCCCATGGCAGAACTGTAAACCCCAAGAAAATGGAGGAACTGAGCCACAACCTGCTGGAATCTGTCTCCACCAGGAAACTCACCCACTGCCAGTAACTGGGAGTTTGGTTCCCAACCCAGGATACCCAAACTATATGGAACAGAAACAGCACCAAGGGCCTGACTGGTAAGAAGACAGCTAACATGACGGTTACCTCCACCAAAGGAAGGGCCGTAATAAAGGCACCTGGAGAACCACGTCACACTCCTGCCCTATGAGAGGTTCCTGATGTGCAAGACCTGGCTGTTTGCTTCACAGAAAACCCTGGAGATCCCAGCAGCCTGGACTGCATTCCAGGAGCAGAGGTCCTCATCCAGGGGAAGAGGATGTTACTCCGGGAAAGAGAGACAGTGAGCCAAGCAACAGCCAACAACTTATAGCAAGAGAGGAGTTAGAATAGCCAGAGGGGGGAAGTGGGGAGGGTGATATAGGGAGGCCATAAAGGGAATAATTATACAAATATGACCAATTTTGTATGAAAAATTTTTAAAATAATTTAAAAGAACATTTGAATCCAGAGGCAAGTACAAATCACTAAATAATGGTTAAACGAATTGATGACCCCTAATATATGAGTAGAAACCACAAGTTCCAGTTTACACTCTGCTCCTTAAACCTGGGGCAAGGTAGCCCTCAGTTGGTTTCCCCATCTGAGAAGGATGAGTAAGGTTGCTTTACTGTTTATCTCACAAGATAACTATTAGGACAAACCCCTGCCCATTACTTGGAAAGTAAGCTACTTCTGTCATTCCCGTTGGAACACACAGTCAAGACCTCCCTTTTTAACACAGAGCTGCTTTTGTTAGAAGGCCAGAGAGGTGGCTGGTTCAGATAGATAAATCCTTGCGACGATGTGAGCGAACTGCAGGAAGAGCCATTAGTCAGTCAGTGAGTCACTGAGGCAAAGGCAGCAGCAGAGGCAGGAACTGTTATCTTCCGACGGGAACCCAGCAAGGTCTGCAGCGGGAATGCAAGTTTAGCCTTTTTCCAAACACAGTGTGGGCTTTACAGCTAAATATTTTGACTGCCTTGCCATCTGGCAATATCAGTTCACAGCCAACCTGGTTCTGAATCGCCTCCGTGAGAGATTCTTGGCCATCTGAGCAGAGTGGGAAGAATTCATTTTCAGCTCTACTCAGACAATGCTCAACTACAAGGTCAGAGCTAGACACACTGGTCAAGCTGCCGACACTTGACAGCAGCACCTCAAATTTTCATTTTCTTTATTTTCTTTTCATGCTGCCCCCTTCCTAACTACCAAAACTTTAGTAATTTACACACTGGGAAGAATTTTAGTCCCTAAGTCTCTTCTTTTAAACTCATTTTTTGTGGTACAAGGAAAGACTGGTTAGGGCTAAGAAAACTGAAGACAATAGAGAATGGTGCGGAAGGAGAGGGTGGGAAGTTGAGTAAATTTAGGGGAGACACCACACATTTTCTCCCAGAGTAAAGGTACTTCTCATATCCTAATGTCTGGTCTTAAAGAAACATCAAGGGTGCCGGCTTTGGGAAATTATGAAACTGGAACACTCATGGAAATTAATTACAGTGCTGAGAGTTTTCCATAAAAATGCCACATACCACTAACACACACTACACTGGCCTGGGGTGCCACGATATGATATGGCCCCTACCTCGTCTATGCTGTAATCTCTATCATCATTCCCTCTGTGCCTGCTAGTCACATGGAACTTATTCTAGACCCAGCCAAACTCATGTCTGCCTGGGAAGTAGCACTTCCTGTTTTCTGGAAGACTGCCTCACCTCATTCACTGGGCCTCCCAGGCTTAGAGTTACAAGATGAAATCTAGGACACCTGGTTAAACTTGACTCTTAGATAAAAGATAATGTTTTAATATATGTATGCCCCTCCCAAATATAGCATGGGACATACTTGTATTAAAAAAGGCGTCTTTGCTGGGCTTTGTGGCACACCAAGCACCTGGTGGCCTGTAATCCCAGTTACCTGGAAGGCTAAGGCCGGGGATCACCTGAGTCTGAGGGTTCAAGACAACCCTGGGCAACATAGTGAGACCTAGTTTTTTAAAATCAAACAAATTAATTAAGGCATTGTTTACCTGAAATTTAACTAGGTATCTATATTTGCTAAACCTGGCAAGTCCACACAGAGGCCTTTCCTAACCACCTTATCCAGATACCCCTCTCCCCCTGCAACTGCCCTTCAGTTCCCTTACTCCCTCATTTCCCCCCTGTTTTTTTCAAAATAGAACTGTAAAAAATTAAATATTTATTGCCAGCCTCACCCAAAATTGCACAGAAAGTTCCATGTTTCCTTGCAGAGAGAGTTCTACTATTGCTTGTTCCTGGCTGTCATATCTAGAATACAGAAAGTACACTGGGATGCATGAATGATAAGTCTTAAAATATACTTGCTTTTACCTGAAGGGAAAAGCAGATAACTTCCAATATGGGACTATTCAAGGTATTCTGCTCTTTGCCTCCTTTGCTCCCTCTGTCTCCCTCATTCTCCATTGGACACCTTTCTAATAACATGTGTTTTCCTTCCTGAGATATTGGTCCTGTTTCCCCACAACATCTTGCCCACCCTCCAGTACTCCCAGAGCAGGCCCTACCTCCTGACCTAACGTCTGACATCTAATGACACAGACACATTACTTTTGCTTTAAGTCTTCAAAAAGGACAGTTTCCAAGAAAATGTTTATCCATTCTCCTCAGACTTTATTGGAGTCATTTTGGTATAAAGAAATGAAAGAGGAGAGAAGGTCCCATGCTCGATGATTGTGTGCAGGCACTCTGGATAGAAAGAAGGGGCTTGGGGATACACTTCCTTATTTGTTATACCAGTACCTTCTGCTGGAACTATGCTGCTCAGCCCTGAACCTCCTTAAGGATGGTTGGCAGCCCAGGTTGTGCCCTTCCCCTTCACCATCAATCCTGCAAGATAACAGTTTGTCTTGATTTCAGACCTCTAGGTGTTGTTGGTTAGTCACACAATGGCATCTTTGTGAGTGGTTAGATTAACATCTCTTTACTGCCAGGGAAAATCTGGGTACAGAAAGAACAAGTAACCCAAGGTCAGTCCCAGGCCTGGGGCTGGACTCAAGTCTGCCACGTGCTGTCCCACATGGTGTCTGACTGAAACAGCAGCTGAATCTCCTGAGGAAACACTGCAGTGGCTGAAAAATGAGGCCTGTATACCTGCAATCAACCAAATTGCTCATGCAGAGCCTCCTGATGGATTTTGGTTTCCTTTGTGTGCAAGATGAATCCCTGTCTCATAACTGGGTCACAGCAATGGAAGGGACACTTGACTTGCTTTAAAATTAGCCTAAAAGGCTGGGCAGGGTGGCTCATGCTTGTAAGCTTCAGCCTATGAAGTGGCCAGGGATAGGGATAGCGGTTCGAGTCCCACCTGGGGCCTATAGCGAGACCTAGTTCCAAAAAAATAGCTGGGCCTGGTGGTGTGCGCCTGTAATCCCAGCTACCTGGGATGCTGAGGCTAGGGATCGTTTGAGTCTGTGGTACCCTGGGCATGGGCAAAAATAGCGAGACCTAGTCTCAAAAAATAAATAAATAAATAAAATTAGCCTAAAAATTCATTGTATAACTCTCCTTTTCACCAAATGGAAAGATTTCTTGAGGGGGCAAGTGCTACATCTGTAATTAAGGTTGTTGGGTTGAATTATCTAGGCAAAATTCCTATAGATGTATCAAGACTCAATGCTTCCATCTATAATATGGGTTTGCTTTTGTTTGGAGAAGAAAAAAAGGATAATCAGATACAACTGCCTACCTCATCCAGTCCTCCTACCCCGAAATAGCACCACTCTTACACCCAGTTTGGAGGGTTGTCAGAAGATAGGGAACAATCCCTTCTACATACTTCCCATATCACCAGAGTTCATTGTTAATTTCCTGGTAGCTTAATGAACTCAGAAGAATAGGTTTCAAGCTTTAAGAAAACAAACTTTTCTTTCTTTTTCTCCTGGGACAGTGAGCTATTCTTCATTCAAATTCAAAGTCAGGAAAAAAAAAAAAAAAAGAGAGAGAAACAAAAAGTCATGTTGACTGCTGCCCTTCTCCAAGGACAAATACTTCCTGAGATTTCTGATTCATCTTGGCAACATCTACAAATATACCCAAATGACCTAGAGGCTAAATAGATGGGAAGAACTATGTGTGATTGTGTATGCCTAAAATGTTTCTAAAAGTTTTCTCATGACCTACTGAGAAGAATGGTCTACTGTCATTTGTATCTCACTTCTGAGTGGTGGTAGAGATGAGGAGTTCAGTTCAGGGTGCTTAAAGAACTGGGCCTCTTTTAAAGCAGGGGATAAAGAATGTGTAGTACCCAGCTAGAAACCACCAAGCACGGGGTCTTTTTCTGTTTCAGCAGGACCTATGCCTAGACAGGGAGGCTCTTGTATGCTTAAAGGAGACCTCTGGAGTCAGACAGGCCTGGGTTCAAATTCAAGTTTACTAGCCATGTGGCTTTGGGCAAATTACTCTGGGAAATTCAGTCTAAGATAACGCAAGAAATTTTAGGACTACCCCAGGTCAGAATCACTGGCAAGCACCCTGGTGGTAATCTCTGAAAACCTTACTGATAACACCGTGGATGTATGTCATCTGGGAACCCACAATCCGTACTACCAGATCCTGAGGACAAATATATCACAAAGATGATATATAGCTCATAAAAAATGAGCTATCAAAAATATAAATCATGGGGAGGATAATCATACAGTTTTGTAAAGTGTTTAAATATACGTAGGTATAAATTCAAAATGGATCTATACATAAAATCTTATATCTGAACTACCTAAAACGTCAGGATAAGCACAAAACAAAAACTTACATTAAAACACAAAAGAGAATGAAAAAGGAACTTAAATACACTACTAAGAAAAATATCAGATTTCAAGGGAAGATTAAAAAAAGGGTTAGAGAAGAACTATAACTAAAACTAGAAATCAACTAGCAAAATGGCAATACGTACAAACATATCAATTACTACCTTAAAGGCAACTGGGTTAAACTCTCCAATCAAAAGACTGAATAGATTAAAAAAAAACAGACACAACTATAACTACTTTGCAAGAGACTCATTCCAGGACTAAGAACACTTATAGACTGAAAGTGAAGGGATGGAAAAAAATATTCAACGCCAATGAATTAAAGAAAAACAGCAATACTTACATCAGATGAATACTTAAAGACTGCAGTAAAAAACAAAGATGGACATTATAAAGGGCCAATACATCAAGAAGATATGTTTATCAGTATATGTGCACCTAACAGGCACACCAAAATATATAATACATATATTAACAGACTAACGGGAGAAATTGACAACAATATGGTAATACCAGGGATATCAATGGATGATCTTACAGAAGGAAAAATTAATAAGAAAATATTGAAATTTAAACATTAAGCCAAGTAGAGATAGACAATTCTATTCAAAAGCAGCAGAATATACATTCTTATTAAGTATAGAATATTCTCTAGGATAGACTACCTGTTGGAAAACAAAGCTCAATAAATTGAAAAGTTCAGAGTCCTATAAGGCATTGTTTGTGTATAGAACCACAAAAGAATCTGAATAGCCAAAATGACTCTGAGAAAAAAAAATATAGTCTGTACCTTGATTTCAAACTGTGCTACAAATATACTATAATCAAAACAGTATAAATAGTCACACAGATCAATATAATAGAATCAAGAACGCAGAAATAAACTGACACATATATGGATAACCAGTTAATTACAAAGGAACCAAGAGCATAAAGTGAACCAAGGAAAGTCTTTCGAATAAATGGTTCTGGGAAAAACAGTTACATGCAAACGAATGAAATCAGATCACTGTCTCTTATACCATGTACAAAATTTAATTGAAAATGAAAGATAAGCTCTGAAACCATACAAAACAGAAAAAATATGGGTAATAATCTCTTTGGCACTACCTTAGTGTGATGTCTTTGTGACTTCACTCCCAACAACAAGAGAAACAAGAGAATTTATGGAAGAAACAGGATTATATCAAACATCAATAACAAAAACTTCATGGTGAAAGAAACCACTGTTAAAAGAAAGTTTACTAAATGAGAGAAGTTATATGCAAACAATATTATCAGATGAGGTGTTAATATTCAAAAAATATACTCAACTCTTACATCTAAACAAGGATAGAGACAATGTCATAAAGCTAGAAGTCAACTCTAAGGGGAAAAAATAAAGCATACACATACTCAGAGATTAAACAGTATGCTATTTAATAGCAATTGAGTAAAAAAAGGAAATGAATGCAGAAGTTAAAAAGAGACCTCAAGAGGAATGAAAATGATGATATAAGTTACCAGAATCTATGTGATATAGCACCAGCAGTCTGAAAGAATATTTGAAATAGAGGCATGTACTAAAAAGAAACAAAAATCCCAAGTAAACAGCCTAATGATACCTAAAGACACTTGAAAAAGAGGAACAAATTAGACACAAAGTTAGTTGACGGTAATAATAAAGGAAAATATGAAATAAAAGTTAAAAAGACTATACAAAAAATAATGAATCAAGTTCTGATACTTCAAGAAGATAAATACAATTTTTATTTTATATTTTCTATATACTTTAGAGTTTATCTAACCCCCTAGCTAGGCTAAAAGAAGAAAACAGTAGTAAACAGAATCACAAAAGAAAGAGAAATCACTACAGATGAGACAGAAATTATGAGATTGGTATCTGCCAATAAATTTGATAACCTTGAAGAAATTGATAAATTTCTAGATCAACATAATCTCCCAAGACTAACTCAGAAAGAAACACATGAACTAAACAACCCAATCACAAACAAAGAAATTTGAACAGTAACAAAAAATTTTCCAAAAAACAAAAACCCAGGAGCAGATGGTTTTACAAATGAATTTTGTTAAAATTTTGAAAAAACCATCATGCTCAGCGTCCAAACTCCCTTGCCAGCAGGGCGCAAAGGGGATGAAGGATCCTTGGTAAGCCCCCTAAGCCAGGTAAGCCCTGGTGTGGGGACAGGGTGGGGGTTTTCATGGCCCCACCCACCAGCAGATGGCTGCTGTACAGGGCAGCCATCTGCAGCCCAGGTTGGCAGAGTCATGTTGCCCCTTGCTTCTAGCCCAAGGGTGCAGGCTCAGCTCTCTGGGCCCTGGCCCTGCATAGGGAGGTACCAGCATGTAGGCAGGGGGGTGAGGGGAATGCCCCTTCCATTTCACTCTCACTCCAGCTATACTTCAAGAGGAGCAAGAACATGTGCAACACAAACCCCATCATAGAACAAGTGAGGGATCTTGCAAAAATCCAGCCCACAAGCCTGAGCTGGACACAGCAGATGGACAACCAAAAGAACCAGCGAATGCGAGACAAGAGAACTGTAGAGACACGATGTCACGATGTGCACCTATGTGCTCACCAGGCCAGGAAGACGGGGACCTCATTTCAGAGATGCCTTCTAGGAGAGCAATAGCCCCTCCCCACAGTATGGGAGAGGAGATAAAGACCAAAGATGGGGTAATCGGCCCCACATCAAAACTACAAACTGAGACAGAGGAGATGATCTACAAAGGTCATTCACAGATGCCTGTATTCACAGAGAAACTTCTTCACCAACACTGGCTAGGGGCAAGAGCCCCTAAATCTGACACCAGAGCCATAAGGTAAAGCAGCAAAACAGCAGAGATGGGATTGGAGAAGACAGCTTGCAGCAAGAAAACATGGACAGATCACAAATGAATACAAGCCGGGCATGGTGGCTCATGCCTGTAAGCTTCAGCCTATGAAGCGACAGGGGCTAGGGATCGTGGTTCAAGTCCCACTTGGGGCAACACAGCAAGACCTAGTTCCAAAATATAGCTAGGCGTGGTGGCATGCCCCTGTAATCCCAGCTACCTGGGAAGCTGAGGCTGGGGATTGCTTGAGTCTGTGGTACCCGGGCCACG